>OY757905.1:7277395-7409895 GCA_963585895.1 Sepioteuthis lessoniana
CTTTTCATTCCCACTTGGGAAATCCCCGTAGTATTATGGCTAAAGTGTTGAACTGTGAGATCTTAGTGAGAGAGTTCCAACTCCAGTAACGTTATTACGTTCACAATCAAACTAATAACTTTGGAAAAGATATGAATCCCCTTATTCCCCCAGCAATGAGTTAGATAGTACCACCTATTCAACAGACCCTTCATTAACATTACTATTAGGCTCATTCTCACCCAGAGTTGTAGTGTCTGAATCAAACAGATATACTTAAAAATTATTCGTATTTGATAAGATCGTGTGCACCCCACCAAAAAACTCTTAAAAAACAACTGCACACACAAAAAATATAAATATGAACGCACGATGAATACATTTTCCTGAATTCCTAGAATAAAACAACCCTAGATGTGTTTATACGCTGTTAAAATCAATCAACCAATCAATCAATCAATCAATCATATATGAATATATTTAAAAAATTGTTCTGAACTAGTTTTTTGGACCAGCTCATCATAAGTATAAAATCAGGGCACCCTAGCAGTACCTTAAGTATAACATATGTGTTTTGGATTACGCAAATTGTATATATATATATATATATATATATATATATATATATATATATATATATATATATATAAACAATTCACTTGAAAGAATTATGAGGAATTTTTTATTAAGGAGAAAATGAACTTCTTATTTTTTAAATTTTCAAATGGGTACTCATTTCTGGGCGATTATATATATATATATATTGACCCTTGACCAAGCCGTCAATCAGAGATGCACCTGTGTAAATAAGTGGAAGAAGAAGCGGAGCAAGTGGACGTTATGAAAGAATATAGGCAGATGCCAGCGGCCGTTGAGTCAGTTGGATACAATTAAGCCAGCCAGCTTGCAGACTGAGAACGCCCCACTGAGAGCAACAGCCCTCAGCGACCCCGGTTGAGCAACCCCAGCAAAGATGTGGAAGAAGTGCTAAGTGTGTTCTTGAAGATAACACAGCGTGGTATGGTCAAAAGCAGAAGTTGGGTCAATATAGCAGTCTGTCCCTGTCTCCACCCATCTCTCACACACCACAGAAACATCAACCCTTTCGAGAATAAAGTGTGAGAGGTATATTTTTATAAAGAAGTGTGTCTGTTCGTTCATTGAAGTTCGTAAATAATGTTTGATCATGTTTCCGCTTATATTTGTATTACGACTATACAACACACACACACACACACATACACACACACACATACACATATATATATATAATCGTCCAGAAATGAGTACACCTCTAAGGATTTAAAAAAATAAGAAGTTCATTTTTTTTTTAATAAACAATTCTTCGGTTTGGTTCGGTTTGGTTTCTTTGTTTAATGGCATATCAACCTTTTTAGGTTATTTAATGCCAAAGCCATTCTCCTAGAAGAACAATAGTGGTACTATTTAACCCATAGCTGGGAGGATAAGGGGGTTCATACCTTTCCCAAGGGTATTTGACCGAAAGTGAATGTAATAGCGCGACTGGAATACGAACTCGCTTACTACGATTCCGCAGTCCATCGCTTTAATCATTACACCACGGGGACACCCCATAATTCTTTCAGGTGTATTGTTTTCAGCAGCGTACGCAGTCCAGTAAATGAATTACATTTTTGTAATATATTCATTGAAATACACACTCATACACATACATACACGCATATATATATATATATATATATATATATATATATATATAACTAGATGTCTAGACTGCTGTCTAGATATTTAGTTGAGTCAATGCTAATTCCCGTTATTTTTGATTACCAGTTTTACTTTTTGGCAAAAACAAGATTGTGGAAATGCAGCGAACTCCCAAGAACTAAGTCCGTGCGACTTTTCCTTTTTTCTTAAAACTGGAAATAGGAGCGCATACAATCTGATCATAATAGCAATAAAGATTTACTCTCTATGCCTCAAAGTTCTAGACCTGGAGCCTCACTTTCAGATTCAGTTTAGTGTCATATCTAGGACATTCATTATGGGGTCTTACCACTTTTCAGAGGTGCAGTCGACTTAATCTACTGCTCTAGTCGACAAGTTGGCTTAAGAAATGATCAGAAACAACAAGATAGTAAGTTGAAGATTAATTTATAAGAAGGCATCAATAAAATCTACAAAATTATGACAACCATTTAATTATAGGAATATCCTATGCTGCAATCATCTTGAATTTATGAACTAATTCATTGGCTTCATAACGATGAAAACTTTAAAAATTTACAACGATTCTAATTGCAGAAGTAAAATGCAATTTATTTAAAAGAATACGTACAATATTAGAAAGTCATCTGACTAGAAACAACTAAAGACACAGAAGGAAATCTATAAATCATAATAAACTACTCCCCATAGAAAAAACATAACCGCTCAAAAGATCATAACATTTGGCATTATAGAAAGCATTGAAACAACAAAAATAACAGAAAAAAACTAAACAAAAAAGACAAACAAACAAACAAATAAAAGACGCGTTCGACAATGTCAGGATGATTATAGAAACATACAAAGACCAATGTAGAAAACGACTCTAAGTGACTGTTCATGTTTGTTTCATCAATATTTCTCATCTTATATGTATATATAAATATTTATACCATCAAGTCGGACTGCTTGCAAGAATTTTCCTGACTCTCTCTCCATTCGTCTCTATCATCCATCGCTCCCATCGGGTATTTCAAACAACACCCTGTGTCTGCGCAGAGCTATTATAGGTAAGTTCTTACTGGTCGGTCAACGCTGGCATGACCATGTGCAGAGATCCATCAGAGAACGTCACTTATGTGTTCGTCCGTGCGTCTCCAACAGTGTCCCGCATGTCTTGTTCGTCTTACTAGAATGGTTTTAGAGATGGGAAGTATATATATATATATATATATATAGTTAAAAGTTAACGCTCAGAGCGCCTCTAAATCGTAAGATTTTTAGTGTTCAAAACTGAGTAATATCATAATATACAATCACTTATAAAAAATGGAAGTTGGCAAAAGCTTGAGACTATGTATTTCACGGTTATGATCATCAGGTGAGCTGCTAATCCCCACATGTTATAACCACCTAAAAACGTATATATATATATATATGTATATATATATATATGCTTGTATATGTGAGCACGCGTCAGGGCATATCGTAAGATAATGCTGGACATTTTTCGGTGAGTGGTAAGGAAGCTTTGGCTCCTAAGTCATTCATGAACCCCTGAATCATCATAAGATGCAGGTTTTGTTGACAGCAAAATGTTTTTGACTTTCCAATTGAAAAACGAATAATTGCTGAGAATGTCCGTTTTTGAAGTTCTTAGATTATTGAACTAACGTTTCACTTCTGGGTCCATAAACATTCACTAGAAAGTCTTCAATTATAAAGATATTTGACGAGGTTGTGTTTTAACCAGGTACAGTTTAACGGAAAACCAATACACTGCGATGCTTGAGTTAATGGTAATGATGCAATCAACGTGACCCCAGAGCAATCATCATGGGTGATGCAGTAGATTTTTGCTTTTAAAGCAGCATGCTTTATATATATATATATATATATATACAATTGGAAAAATCTAAACAGACCGTCATTTGGATATTATAAATTTATTTCAGCTGGCAACACCATATTTGAAACCAACCTCTTCAGATAACCATCCCACAATTGAGAGTAAGAAATTATGAAAATATTCAATCAATGGGATTCTTACTCGTTAAAAAAGATGAACATAGAAATAGAGAAAGAATGAGTGGGACAAAAAGAAATGGCCAAGAAGTTGGTGTCAAAACCGGCTGTAATATTAATGTCTGGTGTCATATATCCTTATGAATCTAAATTTTTTTAACAACACAGAGAGCATTTAGCAACTGAAATATATATATGTACATATGCGCGTGTGTGTATGTGTGTGTAAACATAGATTAATGGTATATTTTCCCCATTAATTTGTGAATAAACTAATAGAAAATAACATTATCAAAAATGACTCGTAAGCCAATAAAAAAACAGAAAAAGATCCCCAAAGATTTTTCCACGGCCACTCCCTCGTTTATTTTAGTAATATATTGATGTATCCAAGTACTCTCACATGAATCAAATCAAGCTGTCATACATCACATGTACTTTTTACATGTAATATATATATATATATATATATATATATATATATATATATATATATATATATATATATATATATAAACCCTTTTGTTCTAAGCAGTGACAAGTCCAAAATTAGAAAGAGTAAAGAATTCAAGTGTAAATGTTTCGGCCTGCTGAGCTTCCCTTGGTCTCATCACCCTAATAATAAGTTTGTCTAGCATTCTGAAGACAATCCATATATTTACAGGCTTTCACTATGCGAGAAATGATGGAAAGACCTTTGCTATAATGACCCATGGCTTCGTGTTTCTGCCTGGTGGTCTGTGAAGTATTGAAGAAGTGAACCGTATTTTCATCAACCACTGACGTCAACTGTAAAGGACAAACTACCAGCATTCACTATTGTTTGTCTGTTGAACTTGTTCCAACCGTCAGAAATCATCTTTCCAGTAAAAAAACTTACACTTCTTTTCCCATAGCTTCTCAGGATTTTTAAATAGATGTTTATATATTGGCTTAGAGAGTAGACTGTTCACCAATGGCCCGGAAGACCGGGGTTCAATCCCAGGTCGAGTCATACCAAAGACTCAAAAAGTGGTACTTGATGCCTCCTTGCTTAACATCAGCATTATAAAGTACGTATCAAGGTTAAAGTGGAGCAATATAGGGCAAAGAGTTGCACCAATCCTACACCTTAGTGTGGTAGCCATTGAAAAGGAGTCTTCGGGTCGCCATTGGATATGGTCACCAACTTTACTTATATATATATATATATATATATTGAAAAGTTACTCCTTAAGAAATGACTTATTAGAATCTTAAAATAGGGCGTTATTTTCAATTATCCTTTGTGTATATATATATATATATAACTCACAGTTCTGTGTGGCCTTGTTAGGGGCCAGAAATAAAGATACAAGAAAGAAATTGATTGAAATGTTTACAAAGAACAGTATTGCAACATATATAAATAAGAGGGTTACCAGCGAGACTGTTTCGGTCCGACTGCTAGGGCTGTCTGCTGGAATATTGTCTTCGGCCTAAGAGCTGTACCAGCTGCTATTTATAGCAAGGAAAGTTCATGCGTGCGTGGGTAAATTACCATAACAGTTTTGTAGTTTAATGACATATCAACCTTCCTGACTTCGTTAATGCCAAAGCTATTCTTGTACAAAAACAGTTGGGATGCCACTTAATTCTTAGCTGGAAGGGATAAGAGAGTTCATACTTTTCTCAAGGGTATTAGTCCGAAAGTGAATATGATAGCACAACTGGAATTCGAACTCACTTACTACAACGTCGCAGTCCAGCAGTTTAGCGACTACGCCAGGAAAATTTCCCCCACCCAAAAGGCATTACATTCTAACCTTCACAATTTTTTGTAAACTTTAGTATTTGAAAATTTAATACCTTTTAAACTGATATTCCTGTTTAACAATTAAAAGCAAAACAAAAACAACAAAACCCCAAAAGAGACCTTAAACAAGCAAACAAACAAAAAAAAAACAAACAAACAAATAGACATGCAAAATCAAATGTTTAAATCGTTAAATTTTAAAGTTTCATTCACGAGAGAAGCCAATCCTGTGACATTCATAGGCCTTTCAGTCTTGAAATATTAACGGCCATGAAAGAAATCGGCAAGAATTAAAAAAATTATGCATATCATTTTTTCAACCAACGTTTATATGTCAATTTGTTCATTCATATATATATATATATATATTCGAATATTCGTATATAGAATATATAAGAGATTTCATATAATTCCATGGAAGTGCTTGATGTATGGCTATAATTATATTTGTCTCTCAGGATGTTTATAAAGAAACTCTCATACAGAGAGAATATACCAGAAACGTAAATGCAAGAAAATTCAACCGCAGTTATCGTGCCATTACAAATTTATTTCGACCAGATTTTTTCCTCGCTTCCTCAGATGACGTACACACGGGGCAATGAAAAAAAGATCTTAAAATCAATTTATAATGGCACTATAACCGTGGTTGATTTTTCTTCCATTTGCGTTTCACACAAACACACACACACACACACACACACACACACACACACACACACACACACACACACACACACACACACACACACACACATATATATATATATATGTATGTGTGTGTGTGTGTGTGTATTCGAAGGTCATTTAATAGATAAGATGAAATTTCCCAGAAGAGTTGGTTGTAGAATGTTCTGTTAACAGTTGGACTCTTTTAAAGGAAATCAATAATGATGAATCCCTTAATGTCCCATAAAACTATCTGTATAATCTTTTTAACTAACTACTACACCCGGAACTTTCTTTATCGAAAATAAAGATAGCTCAAAAGTAGCTTTTGTACTATTTTTTCAACTGAGGCTCCTAGTGGGAAAACTATTTTTGGCGCATTTGTAAACTTTTTTTTTTACTAAAATATGCTTCATACACATTACACATTTTCCTGTAAATTTTTCATGGGTTGAACTTCTCAGACATCGAAAATTTGATGACAGGCCTCTGTTCAAGCCTTGAGAATTCTGATTTGCCGGCATTTTAAATAGCCTCAAAACGAACGGGTTTGTGAGATAAAAATCAATTCCAAACAATGTAGAATTTATGGTAAAAAATTGGAAATAAATTATTTTGGTTTTCTTAAAAACTTTCACTTTATTAATGAATGTCTCCCATGTATATATATATATATGTATATATATAGTCTAAGGATCGCATAATCAAGAAACTGACTGTTAACATCAGGCATTGATTTTGTGTCTACGCTATCTTAAGATATACATTTAGTCTAACAGCAATCTCTCTAGATCTATAAATATAGCAAAATACATTATATATATATGTATATAGATTAAAAAAATACAAATCTCTTCGTGGACCTTCCTATATATATATATATATATATATATAGGAAGGTCCAGGAAGAGATTTATATTTTTTGAATTTATTTATTTTATACTGGAAATAAGAGTGAGTTCAAGTCTCATTGAGTACCCCATTAAAAAGGCCTTGTGCCACATATATTCTCTGACGAAAGTAACACGCTGGAAACATACATATATATAACGCCTATGTAAGAACAAAATAAATAAATTAAAAAATACAAATTTCTTCGTGAACCTTCCTATTTTAAGATATATCCTTATTCTTTCTTTGGACCGACAACAACCATCTTTATATATATATATATATATATATATATATATATATATATATATATATGTATTGTGAGGATAGTGTGTGCTGCCCAAGCATCGACCTCTATTTCAGCCCAAAATTTTTGATAGGGCTTATCGAGAATTGTATCTGACTCATTTATTTCAATATGAATACTTTATTTTATAAGTTTCTCAATTGTGCACGCGTCTTCATCCTACATTTCTAACAAAAAAAAAAAAAAAAAAAAAAAAAAAAAAAGAAGAAGAAAAGAAAAGAAAAGAAATTAAGTTTTAGTTACGATACTTTTTAATCACAGTTCGTAAATTAACATTGATTGTAATGATTTTCATTCAAAAGGCCGAAAGGATTTAAAAATGTTTCTTGTACACTGATTGCCGTTAACATTATTAATTGTTGTCAGCGAAAATTATCAATTTTTTTCTCAGTTGGTTGGTTGTGAGTTAGTTTTACGGCATGTCAAATCTTGTTGGGTCATTTAATGCCCAAGTCACCTTTTTTAACCAGCAATTATATGGTTTCAAGTAGATAATAATAATCATTTGTAAAGAATTATAATTTCTAGTAACTATTACAAATACTTAAAATTATACGGTTTATATGGTTTTAAGTATTCCTATCTAATAATAGCAATTTGCGAAACTTATATAGTTTCAAGCAACTATTACTATTCAGTAATAATAATAATAATAATAATAATAATAATGACAAAGCAAGAATAGATAAGACGCAACAAAATAGCAGATGCAGCTTAAGTGGTGATTGAGACGAAACGATCAATTACACAATAAGCGAATGCAGTAAATTAGCGCAAAAGGAGTATAAGATTAGACTCGACTGGGGGGATCTTCTAGGAATTGTGCAAGAAGTTTAAATTTGACCATACGAAGAAATCGTATATGCACAACCCAGAATTGTTCTGGAAAATGAGATGCACAAACTTCTCTTGGATTTTGAGATACAAACGGATCACCTAATCTCAGCCAGACAATCAGATCTAGTGAAAGCCAAAAAAAACAAAAAAAAAAACAACAAAAAACAAAAAAAAAACAAGAAAAAGAAAAAAAAAGTTAAAAAAGAAAAACAAAGAAAGAGAGAACCATCCGAAATGATATAATAATAATTTATTTGCATACGGTTATATAGCTTCAATTATTCCTGTCTAATACAAAAAAGTTTTAAACAGATCTTGACTCGTAGATGAGACTCTAACTTGTAAAACCATTTCAGCTCTGAGTGGAGCTGAGAGTAATGACCAGTAAGGGGTATCTTTGTACGTACACAAATCCCCAGAACAGAAAGCTCACCATCGAATGCCATTTAGTGTTATTGTCATCACATCAATTTTTCTGTGGAATTAAATAGTAGACACAAATTTCGGAATGCGAAGTATATTCTTCGAAAAGAAATTATATATATATATATATATACAATTCGTCTGTATTTTTGTATCCATCATTTTCTTATAACTATATTATCTGCTTTATGTTGTCATCTATTTATACTTATTTCTATTTTTAATACATATATATTTTTCAATCTATCTATCTATCTATCTATCTATCTCAAACCTATATTCATATTCCCATTTTGCTTAAATATACGTATATATCAGCATTTATTTTCATATATATGCAATTAATTAGTCACGAATTACACACACACACACACACACACACACACACACACACACACACACACACACACACACACACACATACACACACACACACACACACACGCACATTTATATATATATATATAATCCGTTCTTTATTACCTGGCATTCATCCAACAATAAATGATGGGGTTGTACATGGAGTTGGACATAGCCATCCAGTAGATGATCAGAAATATTTGTTGGATGTTCGGATAGAATCCGAGGGATTTATCAAAAGAATTCAGCAGGAAGAAAACGTGCATTGGAAGCCAGCAGACAGCGAATATAATTACCACAACAATCATCATCTTCACGACCTGAAAAAAAAAAAAAAATAAAAAGAAAAGACAGAAACAAAAAGAATAGAAATGAGTACCTACTGAAGCAATTAGTCTTAAAAAAATAAGCAAATATGAACATGAAACTGTAAATATCTACCTTGCTTCCCTTGCGGGTTATGACCCTCCTAGGTGCGGGAGCGCCTCAGTTATTATTCAGTGAATCTGATCCTACTTCTTTTAGTCGTTGCCTAATGGTGGTGGTGGTGGTGGGGTGTTTCCTTGAATGGAAGTTCTTTGCCTATTTTATCTGACGAGTTGTAACAAATGAAATTTACTTTTGCAGTGAGGCATAGTTAAGTAGGGGTGTATAGGCGAAGATAGAGTTTACTGATCTTCAAGACATTACATCTGTTGACTGGGATAAAACTAAATATATCGATGTTTATTGAATCAAGAATTTGTCCAATACTTAAAATACTATCTATCACTTTATCTATCTGGGCATGTTGAATATTGACTCTGGACTGAGTCGTCAATCGGAGATTCTCTGCATCGGACGCACTTGTGACAATAAGCGGAAGTAGTTACGTGGTTGAACGGAAGTGTGTGGGTGATACGAAATGATACCGTGGTGAGATAGAGGGAGTCTCAGTTCTGGAATCTCAGCTTGCGGCTAGAAGAGATTCGGTCTGGGCTGAGAGCGCCAGTGAGTGGCTGGGCGCCCCTCGGGGGCAGCGGGCCTCCCAATTGAGTACTTCTCGATTAAGTACCTTGTGATGGTATATAACATGCACACCACGGTGGTATAACCGCTAGAAAGTTAGAATCACCGAGTAATTATAATTGAGTTGTGAGTTTGGTTATCAATAGGGCTGTCCCATTGTTAAAATTCGAAGTTATGCTTAATTTTAAGGCTGCTTGTAAAAGTTAATGTGTTTGGCCAGCATACTGTTTCTAGTGAGGTTGATTCTCACAGTGGGTCCCATTCTACTAGTTTTGTGTCACAATATAAGCTTACAAGGCATCTATCGACATATTTGTGCCAAATTAAAAATCTCTTTTTTTAGGAGACTTACGTGATGAGTTCCATTCTCATTGATTTTCATAAATTTGTTGCCTTGTATCACAACTAATACAAAATATCTATCTATCTATCTATCTATCTATCTATCTATCTATCTATCACAGACTTTTCATCTATCTATCTATCTAAGTCTCTTCATATCTATAAAAACAAAACAAAACAACAAAAAAACATTAATCCTAAGATTCTTATTATATTCTAAATTATACGTTTAATAGATTATGTTAGAAATATGACCCCAAGTAAAATCTATGACCTAGAGTTCCCCATGGGGGTTTGAGCACTCTGGCGAAGGAATTTACAGCTGCCAATCGCATAATGCAAAGCTCTTTGAACGAATTGAGCACTCTGGTATCCGGTAAGGTATAAATGTAAAGAAATGAAAGCTACTACTTAATGCCTAATAATTCCCGAGCTGACGTATGTCACTTGTTGGCTGAGCGGTATGATACTAAGTCTAACGTAAAGTTGGGTGGGTTTCGAGCCCAGCTTCGAGCGTCCTACGTGTCTAGCCACGCTGAAGAGTTGTAATACAACGAAACAGTCTGTCTGTGGATGACAATATATATATATATACTGAAAATCATATTTTGTGTATTGTATCGAGGGCAAATGGAATGATTGGCTGTATGATTAGAAGTTTTATTTCACAGGAGATGTTTAGAAAGATATAAAACCATAATAAGAACGTATATATTGTACTCAGACTTGTGCTCAGGTGTCGAGACGTGGAAATTCGAGTGGAATATTGAGATTAGTGGGCATACAAAGAAAAGTGACAAAAATAATAAAAATATAAAAAGATTATCGGGAGTGATTAGAGTAATTCAGATTAACTACAAGAAAGAAGAATGTGAAATGATCTAATTGTCGTTTTAAAAATGATTAATATAATTTCTAATTTTGGTAGACATTTTTTCAATATTTCTCCTTAAACTGGAAATTTACTAAAAAGACCGATATAAAAAATAAAGTCTTCTAATTGATTTTTTTTTTTTTTGCAATAACGTAAAAAATTAAGATTAAATTGATTGTTTCCTAAAAAATTGTAAGAAAAAGAATTTAAGAGGGAATTCTTGGGAACAATCAAATGAATTACTTAACAAAATTTGACCTTTTTCTTTAGATATTTATCGTGTAAATATTCTGAGCAAAGATTTTCTTTTCTTTTGGTTGATGTGAGATGACCAAGGAGGCAAAGTAAACAAATAATAATACTTTTTGAAAACTGAAAGTTTTTATATACTCCAGAAAAATAAGGTGAAATGACTTGAAAATTTTCGACACGCTATTTGCTTTGACTGAAGGCAGTTTGTTATAATTGGTCCTGTTTTAAGATATTGTCGAAAGCAATATATTTTTTTATATTTTCGAATATATTTCGAATTTTAATTGACAAAATTTGAGAGAAAAATAGAATTAAATGTATGCACATTTAATATATATATATAGAATATTCAGAGGATGAATTTTTTTATATGAGATATGCCCATGTTTCAGTTCTTACAACCATCTTCAGAGTAATGTAATTAATGTTTAATGTTTCATCAGATATATATATAGTATCGATAATTACAATTATAATGAGTCAGGAACTAACCTACTATAGTTTCGTCTAAGCGGCTCATCAGGGTACCTAATCCCATTTAATATATATATATATATATATATATATATATATATATATATATATCAGTTTCGTTTTATTTTTGTTTTATGTTATGCCAACTTACATATCGTTTAATATAAAAGTCATCCTTGTAGATGAACATTAGTAGCACTATTTAACTCATAACTCGAAGGATAAGGGATAAGTCTTTCCCAAGGTTATTAGTCTGAACGTGAACACAGTAGCGCAACTGAATTTCAAAACTGCCCGTAGTTTACGGTAATAGTCGTATGAAATGGACTCGGAGACCTGAGTTCAAACCCTGGATGAGGCTCTTTGTATTTCATATAGCACCAATACCTTTAAGAAAGCTATAAATCCAGCTATACTCTCTCCAGCTATGGGTAAATAGTAGGGCATTCTAAGATATTTAACTTTGGTAAGGTAACCGGTCTGGGAGAAGCAAAACTCTGAATTTAAATCTGTTAAACTCCGCTTAAAACTGACTTGCTCTAGTGGCGAGGTTGGAAAAATACTTTATCTATCTATCTATCTATCTATCTCCATTAATTTCTATCTATCTATCTATCTCCATTAATTTCTATCTATCTATCTATCTATCTATCTATCATGTATTGTGTATTTCTGAAGATACATAAAGTATTTGATTCCTAAACAACAAGGTAGAAACAAATGCCTCTCTCTTTCTTATAAATGAAAACGAGTGCGTTTACATGTAAGTAATACATGTATATACATAACTATCTTTACTGTATATTACTAATTTGTAAAACCTTTTCAATCTACACCCAAGCCATGTATAGGACAATGGAAATATAATCATTGCAAAGGATATCACTTTTGCTGGAATCAAGCTCTGGGGCAAATCCTATTTACGAAATGGTCGATGCCAACATTGAAGTTCTCACAAGCAGTATTCAATATTTTTATATTACGGATAGCAAAATCAATTGATCTTTAGAGACACTTGAATTGGCAATGCTCTATGGCTATTATTAGATTTCTGAATATGAAACATAATGAATATTTCATCGAAGTTCGTTTTTAATTTGTGTAACAGACTGTGAATAGTCGTTATATGTATATTGAAAAGGTCGAGACACAAGGTCGATTCTTTTGCAGAGTTCAATAGGTTTGAATTAAAACTTTTAATTCTTACAGACCGGTTACCATAAGTAAAAAAGTAAAGTAAAGTTGGCGACCATAGTCGAGGGTAACCCGAAAGCTCCCTTTTCGATAGCTACTACACCAATGTGTAGGGGAGGGCGCTAATCCTTTCCCTAGATTGCTCTACTTTACCCTTGATCTGTACCTTATAATGCTGAGTGTTAAGCAAGGAGGCATCAAGTACCATTTTTTGAGTCTTTGGTATGACTCGACCTGGGATTGAACCCAGGTCTCCCGGGCCATTGGCGAACACTCTAACCCCTAGGATACCAAGGTTAAATAACCCGTTACACAAAGGGTGCCTCCTATAAATGCACACTGGATAAGTACATACATCAATACACTAGAGCCTGGATGTAACACAAGGTTAGTTTTTAAGTAAAACTGATTTAAAATCAGTTTTCCTTCTCTTAGACTAGTTGCCTAACCAAGGCTAATATTTCAGTTTGCCCTACTATTTACTCATAGCTGTCTACAATAGTAAATATAAGTATAATTTATAAATAGATTTATAATTATGATCCGTGATTATAATTCACAATAAACTTATTATTTATAATTTATAAGAATAAAAGTAAAAGTAAAGTTGGCAACCGTAGTCGTGGGCGACCGGATGGCTCCCTTTCCAATAGCTACTACACCAAGGTGTCGGGGAAGGCGCTACTCTTTCCCCTGGATTGCTCCACTTTACCCTCGATACGTACCTTATATTGCTGAGTTTTAAGCAAGGAGGTATCAAGTACCATTTTAAAAGTATCTGGTATGACGGGACCTGGGATTGAACCCAGGTCTCCCGGATCATTGGCGAACACTCTACTCACTAGGATAATGAGCCAGTATACTTATATATTCATAAGAATAATATACACTTATAAATATAAGCACATATATAAGCACACTGTATTTAACAAGTATTCCCTCGAAGCGCTCGTTGTGTAATGGTTATCATCGTTGGAAATGAACACAGAGACCAGAGTCCAAATCTTGGACGTGGTTGATTACATTTCAATTCACATTAATGCATTTGGGAATGAATTCAACTATTCTTCTTCCTGAGCTCTTTAGCCTTGGTAAAGCAATCAGTGTAGAAGGACACCTCTAAATTCAACCAAGCCATACTCCACTGAAAAATTGACCTTCTGTCACATCCTGCTTGTAGCGGAGGCGTTGAGTAAATACATACAGTTTGTAATTTATATATATATATATATATATATATATATATTTGTAATCTATATATATATATATATATTTGAATTCAGAGCTATATATATATATATATATATATATATATATATATATATATATATATATTGCACTTATATATATTCACTTATACAGGAGTTAGACGAACCAGATATGCAGGACACTGCTGGAGAAGCAGGGACGAGCTCATAAGTGATGTATTCGTATGGACCCCCACATATGGCCGAGCAAAAGCTGGATGATCAGCTCAAACATACATACAGCAGCTCTGTGAGGATACGGGATGTAGCCCTGAAGACCTGCCAGAGGCGATGAACGATAGGGAGAAGTGGCGAGAGAGGGTCAGGGATATCCTTGCTGGTGGCACGACATGATGATGATGATGATACAGGATATGATACAATTATCTTTCAGAATCAAAATTGGCAACTATTGGCGTTAGTAACAGTCAGTTGGTGGGCGATATGTCTTTGAGTTGTAGTAGTAGTATATAAATTTTATATTACAAAATTTATATTTGTAGGATTTATACGAGGGTGAATCAAAAAGTAATGCCTTTTTCTTTAGTAAAGGAATAATTACCGACACAGGAACATGTATCGTGCATCAAAATGAAACTGGGTTTTGTGAATCACATCCCTATTTCTCAACATAGTCACTGTTTCTCTCAATAGCCATGTTCCACCTTCGAAAGAGAGCATGTATCCCTGCCTCATAAAATTCTGTTGACTGTTCTTTCTGGTTGATTTCTCGCCAATAGAAGAAACAGTAAACTCTGAGGCATTCATTGAAACCTTGACGAGGCTCAAAGCAAGAATCCGACGAGTGAGACCCAACTTGCCAATCCTTCTGCATGAAAATGCTCGGCACAACACAAGCATCAGGACAAGGGAGACAATCGCCTCATTCAGATGGACAACTTTACCGCATCCCCCATAGTCACCAGATTTAGCATAGAAACTATCATCTCTTTGGGGCCATGAAAGAGGGTTTAAGAAGCAAACATTATGCCAGTGACGAGAAACTGTAAACTGCATTGATAAAGTGGCTTAAAAATGGCGTAAAATTCTGTTGACTGTTCAGTCAACAGAATTTTACGAGGCAGGGATACATGTTCTCATTCGAAGGTGCAACATTGCTACTGAAAGGAACAGTGACTATGTTGAGAAATAGGGATGTGATCCACAGAATACCTGCTTCATTTTTATGTATGATACATATCTTGAATCATCCTCGTATTATAATCATTTGGAGGTGCCTGTGGTGTAACGGTTATCCTCTTGGGAAATGGACACGGCGATACGAGTTCAAATCTTGGACGAGACTGATTGCATTTCACATAGCACTAATACCCTTGGGAAAGGTATGAATCCAATTATTCTCCCTCCAGCTATGGGTAAATAGTAGGACAGACTAGGTTCTTCAGCCTTGGTGAGGCAACTAGTCTAGGAGAATGAAAACTCTGAATTGAAAGCTGTTAAACTCCGCTTAAAAAATTGACCTTGTGTCATATCCTGTCCGAGCGGAGGGGTTGGTAAATATGGTATTATAATCATTTGCAAATAAACAAATATATAAATCAATATGGTGAACCTTCTCCATAGACGACATTTAAGAGACATAGAATTATCTCCTTGAATAGATTAGATCATTCAGCGTGAGAACGAATGAATACCTTCTTTTGCTATGATTATGAAATCACAATTTAGACTGGAAACTGTGTTATTCTCTAAGTCTTAGCATTTTCACAGTATTGCTCGGATGATTAAAGTTACTGGTGAATTTAACCTGGTTAAAAGAGACAAAGGTGTTGTGAGAACGAATCTGATGAAGAGTTTATACTTTATTATTTATGATTCGTACCGTGTTTTCGTTGTCATAGAGTTTAAGAAGGTTTCAATGGAAAGGCAACTAATGATTAACACAAAGAAAATGCTAGTTAAAACAATTAGTAATAATGGTTGATATTGCTTCATCTAAATAAAAAAATCCCCACGAAAACAAAACAAAACAAAACAAAAAATAAACAAAGAAACAATAAAAGATACATCAAGCTGACCTTTCGCTTGGCTTTCACTCTTTGTTGTTGGATGGATGTGTTCTCACCGATGGCCTTGCTACCCCAAAGTTCTTTTCCCAGGAAAGTGTAGGTGACAATCAGAATGAACATTGGCAGGAAATAATTGATGACCATCAAAAATAGATTGTACCTTAAAAGAATAAAATAAAAAAATAAAAAAGAGGGAGAGAAAAAAAAAAAAGCCTGCAAGAAAGGAACAAAACGAAATATTCTCAAAGATGGTAAAAAGTTAGGTATTGCCTAAAAATCAGATTTTTTTAGGAGTGCAGCTGCCATTCACATCAATAAACGCTTCTTACATCATTAGCCAACATGATAAAATACGGCAACAAAACGTCATATGTAACATACAAGGTTCAACAGTATCTTTGATTAGGTCTTTATAGGGGGAGAGAGAGAGAGAGAGAGAGAGAGAGAGAGAGAGAGACTCGTTCCGATCGTGATTTGGTTCTGGTTGCTAGTGTGCTGAATATCAGCAAGCTGGAGGTAGGACTCATGAAAAAGTGATCAACCTGTTTCTCAATAACAAAGTCAAAAAATGACGCTCTCTTATAAGTATAAAGTTTCTTATTCATGTAGAAACTTATATATATATATATATATATATATATATATATATATATATATATATATAATAATAATTAATTATATATATATATATATATATATATATATATATAATAGTTAATTATAAAAATATATATAATAATTAATTATATATATTGTCATCTACAGATAGACTGTTTCGTTGAATAACAACTCTTCAGTGTGGCTAGACACGTAAGACGCTTGAAGCTGGGATCGAAACCCTCCCAAACTTACGTTAGACTTAGTATCAGACCACTCGGTCATAAAGCGTACCACGTCAGCAATTTCCGTTTGTTTACATTTTATACCTTACCGGGTTCCAGAGTGCTCATTTCGTTTGAAGAACTTTGCATTATGCGAGCAGCGAGTGACCACTTAGTAACAGCAGTTTTCCAAAGTTTTGTGAATAATAACAACTGCAACGTATAAGGACAGATGCATATCCCCAACATGCAAATATGCACTGGTATGCGTGAGCATATAAACTTTTTACATTTGTTAGTTCGCGAGTTAGGCTAGCAGATCAGAATTATTAAGTTCGATTTCCCCGAGGTACAGCATACTCTTGACCTTGTGCTGCAACTAAATTAAACTTAGTGAGTAACAACTAACCATTCGTCTGTTTTAGAGGATCATGCACGTAAAGAACTCTAGTAAATTGTCGTCACACACTTAAAAAAAGTGCGCAGAATCACCTCGTCAGTGATGTTCTTGGGGTCCTTACAAGTTTCGGGTCTTCCAACATCATACTTGCTCTCCCAAACGACCCTACGGAAACTATTTTTCCAGCCGGCGATCCTGTAGTAAAAATACGCCAAGCATGCAAAATCACACTGTTCACACCTCAAAAAAAAAAAAAAATTAAAATGGTACTGCTAATGAGTTTTTAAAATAGTATTGGCCAATGAGAAACGACTTACGTCACTCCCCTCTCAGTCGCGGCGAATTATAAAGGTAAACATACTACAAGCTCATCTTTATTCTATATCTTGTATGAGTACACTCTCACGCACTGAGCCAAGTTTGGATCAAGATAACAGGTAAAATCCTACTGACAAGTAAGTCTTAACTAAGAAAAAAAAAAAAAACTTTTTTCCTCCCTACCTTCTTTGTGACGATAAATTAAAATAAATAAATAAATAAATGAAATATATTAAAAAAACAAAACAAAAAAAAAAAACTTGCGGAATCGCTCTGCCAGACATTCGTAGTAAGACACTGACAGTCATAATACGAGTAGTTTAATCTTAGAGGGAAAATGATAGTGTGACTAAACAGTGCTGTTGATATATTTCCTCACTGGGTGTTTCGTGAATATAGCCTTATAACGAAATCAATTTAGATGCACTCATGTCTTATCAACAATATCGAGCTAAACGCAGATAAATTTTGCAAAGCTTCTTCCACGCTTGTAAATCTTGATCGATTAAAAAATTTTTGGAAGCGAACGGCAAATTTTCTTTCCAGGTGAAAGAAGCCCTAATCACAGTGCTTTAACAACAAAGCCTCTTTGGCATTCTCACCCTAAAAATGTTAATCGGTTGCTTAATGGACTGTGTCACATTCGTTCAACTTACATGCTTAATTTCACTGCATCGGTTAACGGCTCTTTGTTAGGGAGGTCAGCTAGCAAAATCTTCCGGAAGAAAATTACGATTTCCATTAAGGTATTACAAATAGTTTAATCCAAGCTATATTCCTATCCAATATAAAACGAAAATTAGGCCCATTAAGGAGTCCAATGTATTGAGCGGCTTTCATTTCCCAATTTCAGTTATCTATGATCGAAACGAAAAGGCTTTCGAGTTTAATTGAAAATCTTATAAATCCAGTGAGTCTGAATCATACAACTGTCTTGAGTTGCATAAGAATCATTTTAAGAACTTCTAAAGAAGAGGTTTCAAACCGAGTGCCCACGAGCATCATAGCAACCATCGACTCTTTTACCTGCGGTCGTTACAAGTCGTGTTAATAACACGATGTTTTCCCACTCTTTCTCTCCATTTGACCCAATCTTTTATCATTCCTGACAGGTCCTGTAGACTGCATCCAGTGTCTGCACAGCCCGGATATATGTAAGTCCTTGCTGGTCGGCTAACTCTTATTTTATTGTTTCATACAAAGCATTTGATTCCATACACAGAGAAAATATGGGGCAAATGCTGCCAGCATATGATCTCCCCAAAGAAATCACATATATGAACTAGTTGATTGATTTTTCAACCCGGTTTCCTCTCTTTTTTAGCAGCAGCAAACAAAAAACAAAACAAAAATAAACAAAAAAAAGAAGATAACAAAATAAAACAACCCCCATCCCAAAGCCAAAAAACAAAAGAAAAGATAAATAAATTATTAGATAATAATACGTGATAACTTATAAGTGCAAATTATTTGTATTAAAAATAGGTGATGATCAAATAGATTTATTTGAAAATTACTAGCATTGGATTGGAGTACTTGAAACCATATTACTAAGTTCAAACAAATAAGAATCAAATAGGAAGAGTTACTTTAAACTATATTATGTATAAATGATATCTATTAGACAGGGATATTTAATACCATATCATAGAGTGTAAACAAATGATACAAGAGAAATAAAAAAGTAAATTTAAAATGCAATGGAACAATAATAAAACTGGAAATTTTAGTGAAAAATCACGAGTTAAAACTTGTGTGGAAAACGCATCAGAAAAATTACTTAGAATGATAATCTCCAGTCAAACACACACACACACACACACACACACACACACACACACAGACACACTTGCCCAGTTTTAGGGAATGCGAAGTACCCCTTTATTGCCAGTGATCCCAGGTCAACTCTGGCCCGGAGTGGTTGCACCTGATAAGGATCTTTCTATGGGTCAAATAGAACTAAACTGTGTACTTAGGCTAAACTGAATTCTTTGAAATAGAACTCTTTATGACATTTAACTGAACTGTTTTGGCATTCAACTGTTTGTAAACAAAAACTATACTTATACTAAACTAAATTGTTTGAAATTTAATTTGGCGTTAAATGACAGGAAAAGGGTTGACACGCAGTAAAATAAACCAACCAACCAACCAACCAACCTGCACCCATGTACAAATTATAATTAATTTCTCTCGAGAGTTTTTCATGTCAATTTTAGCTGGTACTTTTTCACTGAAGTCTGCTCAGGTCTCCAGGAATATTCTAAATATTCTAGCTAATTTCATCTGATCTCCTGTTCCTCCAGTCTCTTTTTCAGACCTTTGGGGACCGTTCTATGAGCACCAACTAAAATTGGTATCACCGTCGCTTTGATGTTCCACATCTTTTTCAGCTCTCTGTTAGGATCAAACTATGTATTCCTTATATCACGTGTTAGCTGGTGGTCTCACACTGGAGTCTGTGAGACAACCTCAGTATTCTGGTCGATTTCAACAATGCTGTAGTTTGGTTTGTTCTTAGCTCATCCTCCGATTTCTAACTCCTCCAGCCCCCATAATATGCCGTTGGGAATCGTTCCAAGGGCACCAATTTCAATTATTATCGTCGTCACCGTCATGTTTCATAGCTTTTTTAGTTCTCTGGCAAGGTCCCAGAACTTATCTATTTTTTCGTTTTCTTTGATCTTGACTATGTAGTCCACCGGGACTGCAAAATCTACTTATCGGCAGGTTTTCTTTTTCTTTTTTTGTTGTTGTTTTTAACTGTTTTTGTTGTTGTTTTTAACTGTTGTTAGGTCTGGTCTTCTGGTCGGAATGAGGTGATCCGTTTGTATCTCAAAATCCCAGAGAATTCTGTGCGATTCATTCTCCAGGACGGATTTTGGTTTGTGTATATACCGTTTGGTAGTATGGTAAAATTTCAATTTCTTGCATACTTCTCACTGGATCACCTTCCCCACTCAATTGTGTCTAGTCTTGTATTCTTTTGCGCTCATTTGCTGCATTAGTTTATCATGGGATTAATCGTGTTTTTATCATTTCATAACCTACATTTGCAATTCTCTTGCGTCTTCATTATTATTATTATTATTATTATTATTATTATTATTATTATTATTATTTCTTTTTGACCAATCTATATTAGTTGTAAAAGATAAACAAGAAACAAAAAATAATAATTTTGAAATAACTTAATTGTTCTTAAGATAAGCACATCTATTTATAGTTTCATAAACTTCGACTAGCCCAAAATGACCTCCATTTTGAATTAGATGGTATTGAATTGAAAAAGGGAAAAGGATTTTAAGTATTTCGATTGATAAGAAGATTCTGTCGAATCAAACATTTCAAATCAATAAAACTAAATTAAAAAAACAAACAAAACAAAAAATAAAAACAAAAACAAAACAAAAAACCAACAAGAAACAAATCAACTTGATATTGCTTAATGCAAAGATTTTAAAGAAAATTTAAAGCCTTTGATGCTGATGTACTTTTGATTGGATGATTAATTTCTCTTTTGACAGAGAAGTGCAGATAAAATGTTTCTTGTATGCTTTTCTCCCTCACACTATCATCTCACGTAGTATATATATATATATATATATATATATATATAATCACACACAGACACACACAGGCACACACACACACATATATATGCGAAGGTCATTCAATAAATAAGGTGGATTTTACCAAAATAATTAGCTTTACGAAGCACAGTTTACAGTTGCACCTTTTTAAAGGAAATCTATAGCGGTGGGTCCTTTCATGTCCAGCATGACCTCCTTCACTGATCACTGCGCTCAGGAAATTTCTTTACTGGAGAGTTAGTGTGATTCCAGTCGATGAATTGACTTTCGACTCAGACTCCTTGTAAGAAAATGATATTTACTTTATTTGTAAACATTTTTTTGACTAAGTCATGTTTCTCCATAGACATAACACATTCTTTTGTAAACATGGTTTACAATTTTCAGACACTAAAAATTTAATGACAAACCTCAGGTAAAATCTGGAACACTCTCTTTGATTTCCCGTCTTCTTGAATTAACTTAAAGCAAATTTTTTGGGGAGATTAAAATAGTTTCTGCAACAGACCTATTTCAAACAATTCGAAATTTATAGTTATGGAAAAGAAATCTGAAAAAAATCCTCTTATTTATTAAATAACCCTCACACTCATGTATATATATATATATATATACATACATAGTCATCCACAGACAGACTGTTTCGTTGTATCACATCTCTTCAGTGTGGCTAGACTTGCTATATTACCGAAGCTGGGAACGAAAGCCGGCTGACTCAAACGCCAATCCAAGATTCTACCACTCAGCCACGAGAAAACTAGCTCAAGCGAAGGAAATTTAAACGCTTGTGTATCACATTTGTTTTGTTTTACATATATCCGCTAAACGGCTACCGAGAGCTCAATTCATCTGAAGAGCCTTGCTTTACGTTAGTGGCAACCATTACTTCCTACGCTAGAGAGCTCAATATATATATATATATATATATATATATATATATATATATATATATATATAACAAGTAATAACTTTTTGAACAAAAAGACGATTTGTTTCTAACAACATTGAATGTTGAATCAGAACAGGAACATTACGCAAGATGAATTAAAATTCATAGCAATCATCAAAAGAATTGGTGCATTTAGTCGATGGTTTGTGCTTCTGGAAATTAGATTTCGAGAAATTATATTTTTATAATTAAAACTGAAAAAAAAATTCGTCCGTTCACTCAGTCAAGCTTAGAATACGCCGACTGTATCCGCTGCAGAGGTTTAGGACCAATCCCCCCAAAAACGTTGTCCTAGGTATGACACTAAATTGCATCTGATGATAAGGCCCCAATTTTGGAGTATGGATTACTCGTTCATGGCCATTACTCCAATATCCCCTCTGACGTGGAGTGATAGTAGCCGTTAGGGTCCCAGCTATGGGGAAAATAGATCTGTTTAAAAATCAATTGTGTTCTATAGTCTGCAAAAAATAAAAGATGGGATGGGAGGCCTGCTGTTTTGTGAGGCTCTGCTGGAGATGCAGTAGCAAACTCATAAGTGAAATTCTTCTGCAAAATCCCAACCTTTGAGATACCAACGTTGGCTCATCAGCAAAGACTTATATTTGTTTATTCTATGCAGATACTGGATGCCGTCTAAGAGCGATGGACGATAGAAAGAGAGAGAGAGAGAGAGAGAGAGAAAGAGAGAGAGAGAGAAAGCGAGAGAGAGAGAGAGAGAGAGAGAGAGAGAGAGAGAGAGAGAGAGAATCTGTGATATCAGCATGACTTGATGATGATGATGATGATGACTTTTGGTGTCCATTATTCTTTGGGTATTAAGTTGCTGCAGAAAAAGATTATGTCGAAAAAACCTTGGCATAGATTGATGGCATCAATTTCTTCGATTAGAGCGTTCTTTGTTTTTCTTTGCTGTGTCAAATTATTATTTTTTTTTAATCAAAAAATATTTGAAAAGTTTTCTTTTCATCAGAGACAAAGTATGAACCTCCTCATAACTCCAGCTATGAGTTAAATACCATTGCTGTCTTCTACTAGCATGGTTTTGGCATTAAATAACCCACGAAGTTTGACATAATATTAAATAAAGAAACTAAAGCAAACCTTTTGTTAAAGTTATGTTCAAAGATGTTTCGGTAGTGTAAGCATCACGTGACAGGGGTACATTTCTTTTTCTTGAATGGATAAATGCATTCTAATGCTGCTATTCCCGTGGCGAAACATATCAATCTGATTTTCCACATTGTCTTTCCCTCTTCATACACTCATATATATATATATATATATATTGAGAGAGAGAGAGAGAGAGAGAGAGAGAGAGAGAGGGGGGGTTAGAATGGCGTAGGCAGAGTCGAGGCTACTTGGTGATTGTCAGTTTTGTTTCTGACGATCGTATAGATGAGAAAGTCCAAGGGTGCTGTTGACACTGCGTCTGCGGTGTTTAAACTTATATCAATATATGCTCTATTACCAATTTTTAACATTTGCCCAGTCGGTTGGGGCTGTAGAATACACCGGCTGCTTCTCTCCAGAGGAGTAAGACACTCTTTAACGAGTGTCGTGGATATGACATGAAACAATCTGATGGTGAGGTTTAAGTAAAGCTGGAGCTTTGGGGAATGTGGAGCTCCCCTTTATTGGCATCGTTCCCTTTATTGCCATCACTCCCCTTTATTGCCATCACTCCCATGTCCACTCTGGCTCGGAGTGGTAGCACTTTACAGGGCTCTATTTAGGGGTCAAAAAGAAATAAACTGCGTACTTATGCTAAACTAATTACTTGTAATAAAACTGTTTTGACATGTAAACTGCGTATTTATGCTAAACTGAATTGTTTGAAATAGAACTGTTTTTGACATTGAAACTGTACTTACACTTAACTGAATTGTTCGAAATAGAATTATTTTAATATTTAACTATGTGTAAAGTAAAACTATACTTATACTAAACTAAATTGTTTGAATTAGAACTGTTTCATTAAACTGAATAGAATGAAAAAGAGATGTTTTTGACAATGCGTACTATTGCTAAACTAAATTGTTTGAAATAGAGCCGTTCATTTGTATAAACATACCAAAACACTAAAAGCATTCGTACTACTTAAAAATAATCAACCAATAATGCATGCTAAGTCAAAAGAAAAAAGATGGAATTCTTTAAGCTAAACGTAAGAGTGCTCAGTACATGTAAGAGTGCTCAATATGCTGAGTAGAGCGAAATGCCTGATGTCCTAATGATCCGTTTAGGTGAAACCTTGGTAGATTTTTTCTGGCTCTGCAGGCATTTACACACACACACACACACACACACACACACACACACACACACACACACACACACACACACACACACACACACACAGAAACTACAATATATAAAGTACAATATATATATATATATATATTGTGGTTTACAATATATATATATATATATATATATATATATATATATATATATAATGTAGTTTGTGTGTGTGTGTGTGTGTGTGTGTGTAAATGCCTGCAGAGCCAGAAATAATCTATCTATCTATCTATCTATCTATCTATCTATCTATCTTTATTTATTGTAGTTTATATATTTATAAGTATAGTGTTCAATACCGGTAATAAGGCATATGTAGATCTAATTTAAAATAGTAGAGAGAGAGGGAGAGAAAGAAAGAGAGAGAGAGAGAGAGAGAGAGTATTGAATACTTTTCTGAGTTTTCACTGCTAAGTAATTTAACTTTTTTATAACATAGACATGCTTAACACACACACACACACACAAACACACACACACAAACACACACACACACACACACACATATATATATATATATATATGTGTGTGTGTGTGTGTGTGTGTTTGTGTGTGTGTGTTTGTGTGTGTGTGTGTTAAGCATGTCTATGTTATAAAAAAGTTAAATTATTTAGCAGTGAAAACTCAGAAAAGTATTCAATACTCTCTCTCTCTTTCTTTCTCTCTCTCTCTACTATTTTAAATTATATATATATATATATATATATGTATATATATATATATTAAATTATATAATAATAATAATAATAATAATATATATATATATATATATATATATATATATTTATATATATATATATATACATATATTCAGTGAATGTCTGAAACTACTCAGAGTATTGAATTCAATCTATATTGATCTTTTTTAAAAATACATTCCTATTTTAAAGTTTAATTCAGAAATTAGATTAGCAACAATGATTAATAAAAAAAACATTTATAGCATTATAAATCTTTTAAATTTAGGCTAGCTTGGCAAAAGGTCAAATGTAAAGAGCATCAATTGAGACTCGAATTGAGTAAATATAGTTTACTAGTCTAACTTTCTAAATATTACACCAACCGAGGTGCCTAAAAAACAACTTATAACTTATATTTCGCACAAGGCCCTGTGGTGAAGGTCTAGTTCCGAAATGCTGGAGATTTACACATTCATTGTCATTACTCCCAGGTACACTCTAGCTTAGAGTGTTAGTATCTGGTAGGGTATCCTCTGTAGGTCAAATAAATTTGTATGAAAATTATTCGTGATTGACAGGAATACTTGAAATATAACCTTATGTATATTTATCGAAAGAATAGCTATAATTGTAAGTTTAAAGGATTATCATTAGTTACCAGAAACCATATAGGGGTTTACTGCCCCCTCCTCACAGACGTGCCATAAAATCTCTAACCAACAAACCAACCGACCATACTGTTGTCGTGTGTTAAATTATCAGTTTAGTTTGAATAACTGTACCCCTTAGTTTTTTAGGGGCCTTAGATGTAGGTAAACTAGTTACGCAAAATTACTGAATAGTGAGTTCAATTCCCAGAAGGTTTCTCATACTTGCCGCCCTGTGCCAAATGTGAGCTACGCTTAGATTTTAGGGGGTCTCACATAGTGTGAACTTGAACTCTTTATCTAATGGAATATCAACCTTCCAGGGTTATTTAATGCCAAAACCATCTATGTAGAAGAACAGTAGTGGTACTATTTAACCTATAGCTGAGTGGAGTAGTTGGATCATGCCTTTCCAAAGAGTATAAGTTCGAAAGTGAACAATAGAGCACGACTGGAGATCGAACTCAAAACGATTTCACAGTTCAGCACATTATCCACTTCAGCACGGAGATTCCTTCCTCGCTGGTGTGATGATTAACGAGCTAGTGTGGCAAACCATTGTTAGTGAATTCGATTTTCTATGCGTGCTTCATGGTTCCGACCTTGTGCCAGAATTCTATCAACATGCACCATGAAAGTTTTATGTATCCATCGATAATTCAACTCATTAAATAATTTTTGAAATTCTACTGAAAGATCTCCTGAAAATATTAATACACATTGCTATGCCAACATATTTTTCTATTCCTGACGAAAGAAGAAATGTTAGGAAAACAGACGGAATTTGTTTAATAATATAAGTACCTATGCACATAATTACAGAAAATGACGATAAATATAGAAAAGTTAAAATCACGTATATACAGATTCCTTATGCATTTAGAAATATATATATATATATATATATATATATATATATATATATATATATATATATATATTCATTTTTTTCATCTCAGATCTATCTATCTATCTATCAATCTATCTATGTAAATAGAATTGCAATAAATACATAAAAGTTAAAATCACATGTGTAAATATTCCTCATGCAAAACCTCATTTTTCGGAAATATATACATTCATTCTTTACCATACTCAGATCTATCTATCTATCTATCTATCTATCTCAGTAATATTTTACTTTGGCAAAAATAACTTTAATATAAAAATAAGATTAATCTGTTAATTGAAGCCATACAGTAACACATCTCACAACCGTTATATGCTGGCAAAGGAATTACTATTACGAGATAGGAATATTTACTTGGAACCATAAAATTCGATATAAATCATTAGTCTTTGATGGGAATACTTGAAACCATTTAATTGTAGACAAATTGATTATATTAAGAACATATATTTAAAGCTCAAATTATATACAAATGCTGATTATCAATTAATTGAAACTATACAAGCAAAAATAGACTGACTTCGGTATTAAACATGCTGTAAAACCAACCAGCCAACCAACCAACCAGTTCTTTGTTAGAAGGTTGCCACGGTGGTTAAAATGAGGTCAAGTAGATATATGAAAGTAAAAATATTCTTCTCAACATACAAGGATAATTAAATAAGTTTCCAGACTTTTTTCGTATGGGCACTTTTATTGATAGTACACGCATGAAACTCTAGTCCCTTTCGAAGTAATCTCCCCCGGCTGCAATGCACTTGTACCGTTCAAACAACGTCTGGAAGGCCCCATGGAAGTCCTCTTGTGTGAGCGTGTCAATGACCTTCGTCACAGCCTCTTTCATCTCCTCAATTGTCTCATAACGACAGCCTCGGAGCTTAGGGAATAACCAAAAGTCACAGGGAGCAAGGATTCGATTATAGGGGAGCTGGGGAACTGTTTTGATGCCCATCTTGGTCAAATAGTCTGTGACGAGGATGGAGTTGTGGACTGGTGCATTGTCCTAGTGGAAATGCCACTGATCCAATTTGAAGAGTGCTGGCGTCTTCCGACGGAATCTCTTCCTGAACTCACTTAAAACCTCAACATAGTATTCCTTGTTGACTGTCTGTCAGTGGGAACCCAGTGCATGTAGATCATGCCAGTGCTGTCAAAAAAAGGGATCATCAAAAGTTTGTGGGTGGGTTTACTCTGTCTGGCCTTCTTGGGTCTGGGAGAGCCAGCACACTTCCACTGGGAACTCTGTCTCTAGGTCTCTGGGTCATAGCAGTAGATCCTGCTTTCATCACAGGTCACCAGAGCATCAAGAACTGCGGGATCTGAATTGATCAGCTCGACCATCTCCCTGCTGTCATGACAACATCTTTCTTTCTGATCTTCTCTGAGCACCCTTGGGACAAACTTCGCGAAAATGTTCCGCATCTTCAGTTCCTCGCGAATAATTGTGTGTACTGTTCCCACACTGACATCAAACTGTGCACTTTTTGTCTCTATAGACACACGACGGTCCTTATCCATGAAATTCTTTGTTTGCCCAATCAACTCTGGTGTTCTGACTTCTTTACTTCTCCCACACCTCTCATCATCCCTCATAGACTCTGCCTTCCTTGAATCTCTTATGCCACACGAAAATTGATGCTCGATTCATACAAGATGCTCCAAAAGCAGTCTGAAGCATTCCATACTTTTCTGTGGCATTTTTCCATGTTTAAAACAGAATTTTATTGCATATCGTTCTTCTAAAGTGTCCTCACGTCCAGATTGCATTTTTGAAAGTCACCAGCTGTGACAATCAGGCTGCTGTAGTTGTTTATTTGAACCTTAAATCATAAAAATTGATCAGTCATCTCATAATATGTAAAGCAATAACATTCTGAATTTTCAAGAGTCTACGACAATTTTAAATGCCTGAACAAAAAATTCTGGAAACTTATTGAAGGCATCACGTACTTTGACCAAATATTAGCAGGAAAAAACTGTTACCGCTATAGTCAACCTTAACAAAGACAATTAACATAAAACAACAAAAATGTGAATGCAAGAACTAGCAGTAAGAAGCTGTTACTTTTATTACCGAGGCAGTAGAACTAAAAAGCTGTTACCTTTATTGTTGAGGATCAATAAGATAAAATAACTTATTGATCAATGGAAGTAGTTGTCGGAAGAAGCTATTACCTTCATTGTCACCCTCGACAGTCACAAATAAATAACAATTTGATCAATGAAGACAGTAGCAGTAAAAAGCTGTTACCTTCATAATCCAGCCATAGAACTAAAATGATGTTCGTTTCATTGATAACCCAAGATAAAATAACTACTTTATTGATGCAGGCAGTAGCGTTAAAAAGCTGTTACTGCTATTCCAGGCGGCAGAAGTAAGAAGCTGATACTTTCATTGTTAACCATGACAAGAATGAATAAGATAAAATTACCACTTGATCAATTCTTGTAACAGTAAAACGCTGTAACTTTCATAATCAACGTTGATAAGGACGAATACAAAAATAACTCCTCGATCAATGTAGGTAATTGTAATAAAAAGCTATCACTTTCATTGTCAACCTTGACTAAGACTAAAGAGATGAAAGAACTACTTATTCAATGGCTGCAGCAGTAAAACGCTGTTTCCGAAATAGTGAGCCTAGACAAGATCCAATGTTAATAATTCAGTCATTTCCAAAATAAAATGTAAAAGTTTTAACTTTCATTGTCAACCTTGACAAGATCTAATAAAATAAAATGATTACTTGCAAGTTGTAACCGTAAGAAAATTTATTGTCTTGATGGCCCAGTCAACAGAAGAAGCTCTTATCTATATAGTTAACCTTGACAAGAATCAATAAGATAAAATAACAACTTGATCAATGCAGGTATTACCAGTAAAAAGCTGTTACTTTCATTGTCAACCTTGACAGGAACTAATTGGATAAAATAACTACTTGAGCGATGTAGGTATTTGCAGAAAAAGCTGTTACCTGCAAAAAAAGCCTTGTCAATATCCAATATTTATATACAGTCATTTTTAAAGAAAAAGAAAAAGAAAAAAAAACAAAACAAAAATAAACGCTATTACCTTCATTGTCCATCTTGACTAAGACTTATAAGATAAAATAACTAATGGGTAGGAATAGTTAAAACCTGTTGCTTCAAACTCGACAGGATCCAATGTTTAATATTCTGTCATTTCCAAAAAGAAAAAAACAAATAATATAACGCTGTTTTCTTGAAAAATTGTTGTTATGTTTGTTGGAATGTTTACACTTTGTGAGATTTGTGTCGTTGCAGAAAATTCAACAGAAATGTTTTAAGCTTCTCAAAGGCATTGAAACAAATCTTGTAACGCCGTCTGGTTTGAGGATTCAGTGAAAAATGGCTCCAGGCGAAATATTGAGAGATTTGTTTTATTTATTTATCGACTGAATTATTTTTATTTACTGTTTCGTTTTCCTTTCTTACTAGCGGTTTCTTGTAATCAGGTTTTTCGGGCAGTGGTTGACATAGCAGTCAAATAAAGTCTTCATAAGTTTTTTACAATATGTCACAATAAATCACATTGCTTTCTTTTAGATGATACAGATTCTCTGTTGTATTCATTATTGCATATCAAATCCAATTCCCTAAACTGATCATTTTTCGAAAAGCTATTCAATTCATTATTAACTCGCATAAAGGCCGACATTTGCTGTTCAGTAGTATTAAAACTGTTTAATACCATTAAAAAATATATATGGTTGTATATGAATTATTGATTTGTCTAGGCAGTAGATATAATCCTTCCATCATTACGTTCATTGTTAACCTTATTATAATGGCTGTGATGTTTAGAAACTGTGACCTTCATAATCAACCAAGACGAAGAACAATAAGATAAATTAATTACTTGATCAATGTAGGTAGTAGTTAGCTAACTTTCTCTCACTGGTTCTGTAACCTGGTTTTGGTCTTGGGGAGCTTCTCACGTAGCAAGTCTGGGACAAAAAAAGCCAATCTCTCGCCATGTCTACAATTGGTTTGAATTCAGAGTTTTCCTTTTTCGATACCGATAGCAATGCTAAATTTTAAGGTTTTTTCTGGTTTGGTTTTATTTCGTGGCATTTCAACCATTGAAATGCCAAATGCCAAATCCATTTTTATACATATAAACAGTTTTATTTCAAACAATTCAATTCAGTAAAAGTACAATTGTTTGTTTACCCACAGTTAAATATAAAATTCAGTTGAGCATAAGTAAGTTTAGCAGTATAGGTTATTTAATGTCCAAACCTTTTTATACATATATTGAATATATGATTTCTAAAAACATTTTGTCGATAACATTTTTAAACGAGCCTGAATTCACTATTAAATGGTTTCACTTAATTTCAAACAATTCAGTTTAGCATAAGTACAGTTTTTTGTTTATTCATAGTAAGTCATTTGTTTAAATATAGTTTTTGGTTAAACACAATTGAATGTAAAAACAGTTCTATTTCAAACAATTCAGTTTAGCCTAAATGCAGTTTTTTGTTTACACACTGATAAATGTAAAAACAGGTCTATCCCAAACAGTTTAAATTTCAAATAGTTGTATTTGACCCATAGATAGGACCCTATCAGGTGCTACCACTCCGAGCCAGAGTAGATTTGGGAGCAATGTCAATGAAGGAGTATTCTGCATTCCCCAAAGCTCCAGCATTACTGGAACCTCACCATCAGATTGTTTCATGTCATATCCTGAACGCTCGTTGGTGGGGATCTAACCCCTCTGTAGAGATGCAGTCAGTGTATTCTACTGCCCCAGCCGACTGGGCACTAAATTTAAAGAGGCTATTCTGCCCTACTATTTACCCATAGCTACAAAGAGGATCGTTAGATTCATACTTTTCCCGAAAGGTATTAGTGTTATGTGAAAATGCAAACAGCTGTGCTCAGAATTTGAACTGGTACAGCCAAGTCCACAACCTACGATAATAACCGTTGCGCTACAAGCGTCTTTTAAGACTCGTGTTATTATTATTAACTCACGGCAATTTTTTGCTGACATAGTAGCTAAATAAGGCCTTCTTGGCATAATAGTTAGAGTGTTCGCTAATGGCCCAGGAGACTTGGGATCAATCCCAGGTTGTGTCATACTAAAGACTCAAAAACGGTACTTGATGCCTCCTTGCTTAACACTCATCATTATAAAGTACAAATCAAGGGTAAGAGGAGCGATCAGGGGAAAAGAGTACCACCCTCCCCTACACCTCGGTATAATAGCTATTGAAAAGGGAGCCTTTGGGTTGCCCTGGCATACGCTCGGTCAACTATATCCGAATAAATTATGTGGTTTTCTTTAAGATTTTACGAATTCTCTTTCAATGAGAAAAGTAGCAGATTATTTTAACCATTTAGATTGATTCAATTTACAGACTTCATAATTACTAAGAAAAAATAACAAGGGAAAGTATTCTGTAGTTAGCATTTAATACTTATCTCCCTTGAGGTGATAAAAATGTGTGAGCACTAAGACTCCATAGGATGAGTATTAAGTTGTAAATTGGATCGGGGTACGAATTCAGTTTTCCTTCTCCCAGAACGGTTGTCATACCTAGTTTAAAGAGTCAAGTATGCCTTACTATTTACCCATAACTGGAGGGAGAATACTTCGATTCGTACCTTTCAAAAGGGTATTAGTGCTTTATGAAATACAAACAGCCTTATTCAGAATTTGAACTCGACGATAACCGTAATACCCCGAGCGCTATGAGTAAAGTAAGTAAAATCCCTATGTAATACGAATAGGTTGTCTTTGTATAAGCTTACAAGAGGTATTTAAACTCTTAAATATAATTATAATTATTTTGACAATGACTAGCTTTAAAATGCAGAGTGAAACTTTGTAAGCAAGTTGTACTGGAGCACGAATAGATAAGTTATCAAAGTAAAAAAAAGAAAAGAAAAAGTTAACGACCGGAAGAAAGACGAGCTGACAAAGCTCAACATCTCGTCCTGTGGGCTATTAACAGCCAGATATCATTGATCTAGGATCTTGAACTTTGCGAGATCACCAAACCCCATCAATTGGTGTGTGGGCTGGTCGAACGATGCTGCTTATGCGAGGCAGGACTGGGGGTGGGATATTCTGTGAAATCCTAATAAAAAAGGATGGGATTTCTCGAGTCGCTTACTTTAGTGGCTGAGGCAAGAGGAAACAAACGTTTACGTGTATGAAGAGCGAGTGAACCTTTGAAAACATACTGGAAAAGTCGGTTCCTACAAGAACGAAGAAACTACCCCGTACATTGTATCCCTTATCCATATCTTATTTTCACGGCCACAGAAACTGAACTGAGAGAATAAAGCAACAGAGATCCTAACGTTTGAAGCCAGTTGTTTTACAATTTTCCCTTTCCCATCAGACGATTAGCCATCACTGACATAGCAATCATAGAGGATTACGTTACCGTAGAAATTATCTCCAATTTTTTATTTTGGGAGGCCCTAAGCCTGGAGAATTAAGTTTTTCCTTTATCACTATCAATATGTAGGCGTGCTGAGTACGAATTCTTTTATCTCTCTTTCTGTCGCCATCCGTCCCTATCGGCCACAGCACTTGGTAGATCCTTTAGACAGCACCCAGTGTCTACACAGAGCAGTTGAATTAAAATTTTTGCTCATCAGCCAACACTGGCGTGTCCATGTGTATGAGTCCATAGGAAAATTTTGCTGGTCTTACTCGGATGGTCTTTGGGATGGGAGGTAAGTGGCTGCACAACGGCTGTTTTATAGGATTCTGCTTCCAAGATGTTTTCAAAACAGTGTGCAGCATCCTTGTGTTGTTCTCATCAAGTTTTTTCTCCAAGCGTTTGGTAAGCGTCTATGTAGAGCAGATATACAGTGATTCTGACATGGGTACAGCTTGGAAGAATTTCCTTTGATAACAAATTCCCAGAATTAAACTAAGAAACTAATGATTGATAACCTCAGTGCTGATGGTCTGAAAAAGTCTTAATGTGAAGAGATATAAACTATATGGCGAGAGAAATATTTTAATTTTATGCAATAGAATTTCAAAGAGGAAATAAAAGATAAAATTAAGTTTAATCTGCATGATAATTTTATTAATCCATTATAATCCAAAATCTTAACCCATTATAATCCAATTTTTTAAGCCATTATAATCCAATTTTTTAATGAAATTATTATAAGGAAACAGAAAAATGAATAGTAAATACACTGACTCATTCTCTTAACCTGTAAATTAACTGTAAATTAACTGTAAATTAACCAAAATGCAAATATTCAATGAGATTCTTATATTCATTTTAACTGTCTTCAAACGAGGATATTGGGTTATAATGGGTCAATATTATTATTGATATTTTAATCATACATATTGGACAAAGAAATAGAAAATATATTTGCAACAAACCGTTCTTCAACTATTTAGTGTTTTCGTACTTGTGTGTGTGTGTGTGTGTGTGCGCGCGTGTGTGTGTGTGTATTTTAATTTTTACATATTTTAAAAAAATCAACGCTATAGATTGAAGAAATAACCAAAATCTTAAATGCTGATTTTAAAGGCAAGTAGTTTCCCAACTTGGATTTATTGCACCAAATAACATTTGCAATCCTTTGCTTCCCCACTTTAACCCAACTGCACTACGCCAATCTCAGTCTCTGTTTTTTTTCGTGGGTCAGGTAGTTGCATATCTGCCACTGGTGTGAGTATACGGTTTACGAATTCAGAAAATAGCTTAACATCTGGAATTCTGATTATCAACGCCATTAGTAAGATATTATTGAATTAGTCGTAAATAATTTTAGTTTTAGTAAGATGTAATTTATTCATGAATAATCTAACGATGAATTAATTTCAATCAATTTTCCCCATTCATCGGATTGCTTGCTGATTCCTCTCAAGTAAAATTCTGCTGATTTCGAGTTCAAGACATTTTTCACATATGTTTTCACTAAATCTTGAATTTTTTTGTCATTCTGAGCATTTTATCGGGAATGAAAAAGATAGAAATCACTTAGTACAAGGTTTGGTAAAATGGTGGATGGAATCGAATAGACCATCTTAAAGCAAATATTTTCCTGCTTTATTCTTGCGTTATCAGAGAAAAGCTCAAGGTTTCTCCTATTGACTAGAGCGGGGTGTTTTCTTAGAGGATGTTAATGCATATGTAGCGGCTGTTGAGAATATAAGTCTGCATTGATTGCATGATTGTAGTTTAAAAATTCTAAAATGAATAATCCAATCTTATACACAGCATAACGTTTCTGCCATGAAGTTCCACCTTTGGGGCAGGTTGCAGAGATTCATTCTTGAAAATCTACTGCCTTATGCATTGGGCATTGTGAAAAGTCGTTTTTAGTCACCTGTCATAATATTTTTGAGAAATGGGTTATTTATCTGCCTTAAAAGAATATTTATCGCTATAGATATGTTATCTTCCTTAATCTTTTGGTAAGAATATGAGGAAACCGAACGTCAAGTCAGTTAAGTTTTCCTAGTCTTTTCAAATAGTTGCAAACTGTGGAATGGGATAAGTTAAAGATAAGTGCTAATTCTCGACGCCTTTTGTGCTGATTGCATTCCACTACTTCTCTTTAAGCATCTTGATTAAGGTCTGATGAATACCATGGTCTGGGATCATCTCTCAATGACATATAGTCAGAACGAAACTTTGAAAACCAGTAATGACACTTTGGTCTTAAGCATAAAAAAAACTTTCTTCGCTGTTCATATAGTGTTTTTGTTATTCTTAAACTCCTACAACATTATATTTCGAAAATGTTCTTTCATTTCATCCATAGATTAAATTATGATGCACATTCTTTCACTATGATTGATAAAAACACAATTTAATCACGTTATATCCGTTAATGTTTAAAATATTGAAAGTTTGAAATTCGTAGTTAACGACTTGCTTTTAAAAAATAGATATCATTTATGACTCAACACAATGTATTAGTCCAATTATGTCTTAGGCTATATCAAGTTTTTGGCCTATTTGCATATTTTCTATTGGAAACAGTGGTCGTTGTTCGAAGTATACATATTCTCACAAAGAATCCGAGAAAATCTGGATGATAACAAGTTGTTTATTACAGGCAATTGCTTACAATTTATACTACTGATATCCTATAGTAGCAACCGTAAAATGAAGGCGACAACGGATGTCATTATTGCGTCTGAGATGTGGATTCTACTGTTGTACGTCGTTGACAGGTACAGGTACTATCAGTCATCACTCTGGTGATCTTACCTGTATAAATAGCTGATTCAGTACCTTGAGAAAGGTATGAATCCAATTATTCTCCCTCCAGCTATGGGTAAATAGTAGGGCAGACTGATTTCTTCAGCCTTGGTGAGGCAACTTGTCTGGGAGAAGGAATACTCTGAATTCAAACCTGTTAAACTCTGCTTAAAAAATTGACCTTGTGTCATATCCTGCCCGAGCGGAGGGGTTGGTAAATATGATAAATGACTGATTCAGTAATATAGAGTTGCTCTCTAAAAAAAAAAAAAAAATACATATATTAAAGTTCAAGCGTGGGAGGTGCCAAAAGAAGCTCAAAGGAGATTTTTCCTCACTATCCATTTGCTTATGCTCACCTGTTTGAAAAAAAAAACATGGTATTGGTTTTCCATTGAAAAAACTACTTCTTTCTTTTTCTGTGGCACATTTGTTCTGACGTCGTAATTTACATTCCTATCTTTTATGTTTGTCATGATTCTTTCGTATTGAATTCATCTTCTTTACATTTACAGTGAAGAAGGGAGAAAAGAAAAGCAAGAAACAAAAGAAAAATGAAAATGTGTGTGTGTTTTTATTTAGTGTATAGAAAATGATAATTCAGACGGAGTTTACCTTGGATGCAAGCAAATAATAAACGAATCAAGAGTATAGAAAAGCAAAGGACAGTCAGTGTTTATTTTTAATGAGTCCTGAATACAATATTATACAGCAACTATTGGGGAGGCTGGGACGTTAGGAAGTGTGGAGTCATCTCTTTGTTTTCATTAACTACTAGATCTAGTCTGACACGGAGTGGGTAATACCTGTTAGGGTCTCATCTAGAACGAAATAACAGGTACTACCACTCCTGATTACAGTCGATTTGAAGGTAATGACAATGAAGGGGTTACTATACACTCTCCAAGGGTTCTAGAACTGTAACCTTAACACCAAATGTTGTTTTGTGTTATACCAGTTAGATAATTTTCTTTGGCAGTGTCTTATCTCTCTGCAGAAGAAGCAACTGGAATATTCTTGGTCGGGAGGACATTATGTGCATATGTGCGCGTGAGTGCGTGTGTGTGTGTATTATTAATCATTATTAGTCATATTGATATCATCATCATCATCATCATCATCATCATCATCATCATGTCGTGCCGCCAGCTTGGATATCCCTGACCCTCTCTCGCCACTTCTCCCTATCGTTCATCTCCTCGGGCTACATCCCGTATCCTCACAGAGCTGCTGTATGTATGTTCGAGCTGGCCGTCCTGCTTTTGCTCGGTCATATGCAGGGGTCCATAGGAGTACATCACTTATGAGCTTGTCCCCTTTTCTCCAGCAGTGTGCTTCATGTCTGGTTCGTCTAACTTTGATAGTTTTCGTGATGGGAGGTAGGTGGCCGTATAGTTGGTGCTTTGTGGGATGTTGCCTCCAGGACTTGTTCAATATTGCTCGCTGCATTCTTGTGTAATTGCCGTACTGGAAATACTATATATATATATATATATATATATCAAATAATGTATGTATATATATGTATTGTTAATTGTTATTAATTATAATGATATATAATTAGATTATTATGAATAGATATATTGCAAATATTATATATATATATAAAGAAATAGATAGATGAGGAGAGAGAGAGAGAGAGAGCAAGAGAAGATATTTTATGTGTGTACAAGCGTGTGTGAGTGAGGGAAAGAGAGAGTGAAAGAGAGAGAGAAAGAGAGAGAGAGAGAAAGAAAGAGAGAGAGATAGAAAGAGCAAGAGAAGAGATTTTATGTGTGTGAGTGAGGGAAAGAGAGAGTGAAAAAAGAGAGAGAGAGAGAGAGAAAGAAAGAAAGAGAGAGAGATAGAAAGAGCAAGAGAAGAGATTTTATGTGTGTGAGTGAGGGAAAGAGAGAGTGAAAAAAAAGAGAGAGAGAGAGAGAAAGAAAGAAAGAGAGAGAGATAGAAAGAGCAAGAGAAGAGATTTTATGTGTGTGATTGAGGGGAAGAGAGAGCGAAAAAAGAGAGAGTGAGAGACAGAGACAGAGAGAGAGAGAGAGAGAGAGGAAGAGGGTGAACAATGTTTATACAGGTAGTGCTTTGTAATAAAACTTTACCGAAGAAAGACACTTGATAAGAAAGAAACTTGTACAAACAACATTGGCCGGAAAAGTTTTGAGAAGAGAGCAGCTGTAATTGAGCATCATTTATCACTCCTGTTCAGCCAGACGAATAGGTTGGGGTGGTGTTGGCGATGGTGGTCGTAGTGATGGTGGTGATGAGGATGTCGGTATTCATCGGGTAAAATGAACTTTTACTTCCTTCCACTTTCCCTTTGATATTCTTCGTATCGTTTCCATTCGAAGTAGCAACCGACTGTCACAAATACCTACCCACTAACCCACCTACCAACCGAACAACTGCTTTAGTTTAGTGAATTTGTTTTCTGCTTAATATAGGTTGTCTATCTTTCTCAGTAACATGGAAAAGTTTCACATATGGACTTATGCCTATTTATGTAGGCACCTGTCCTATTTTGACTTGTTCATGCTAAAGTATTGATTGAAGTAATTGCTGATGAGTTTACTAAATTTTGACACACTTCTCACTGCTTGTAAATTTTCTTATATATATATATATATATATATATATATTGAATAATAGCCCTTATGGTAAGAAAAAAAACCTGGCGAGTGATTTGAAGATGAAAATATACAACGAATCGCTGTCAAGGGGAAAATATATATTGGAAAGAAAAGAAAAGGCCAACCTTGTCATACCAATTGAAAAAATTAAAAGTCACGCAATTGGTTGATCAAAAAAAAAAAAAAACACCGTTTGGGTTGCTAAGCTACAATGCAAAAAGTGCTCAATACTAAGTAGAGCAAATTCGGTATGGGGATGCTTTTATACGAGTTACTAATATTAGTTTTCTCCATTGCAAATGGACCAAATAGTGTTCAATAGTATGAACTAGAGCAAAATATATTAAATAATAGCCCTTATGGTAAGAAAAAAAACCCGGCAAGTAATTTGAAGATGAAAATATACAACGAATCACTGTCAAGGGGGAAAGTATATATACCGAAAAAATATATATTGGAAAAAAAGAAAGAAGAGGCCAACCTTGTCATACCAATTGAAAAATATAAAAAAACACGCAATTGGTTGGTTAAAACAAAAAAAAAAAAAAACACCGTTCGGGCTGCTAAGCTACAATGGAAAAAGTACTCAATACTAAAAAGTAAAGTTAGCGACCATAGTCGAGGGTGACCCGAAGGCTCCCTTTTCGATAGCTACTACACCAAGGTGTAGGGGAGGGCGCTACTCCATTCCCTGGATTGCTCCACTTTACCCTTGAACCGTACCTTATAATGCTGAGTGTTAAGCAAGGTGGTATCAAGTTCCATTTTTAAAGTCTTTGGTATGACTCGACCTGGGATTGAACCCAGGTCTCCCGGGCCATTGGCGAACACTCTAACCGCTGGGCCAATGTCCCGAGCAAATTATATATATATTCAATGTAAAAGTGACCCAGTCGGTTGGAGCTGAAGAATACACCGACTGCATCTCTGCAGAGGGGTAAGACTCCCCCAACGAGTGTCCTGGTTATGACACTAAACAATCTGATGGCGAGGCTCAATCAATGCTTGAGCTTTGTGGAATAAAGAGAACCCCTTCATTGCCATTGCTGGTCCACGCTGGCCCGAAGTGGTAGCACCGCATAGGGTCCTATCTATGGGTCAAATAGAACTGTTTGAAATTTAACAGTGTACTTTGACATTTAAACTGAGTGCAAGCAAACGACTTATGCTAAACAAACAAATTATTGATATTAAATAGAATTATTCGTATTTGATAGAAATAAGGGAAATCATTTAATTGTGTGCATATATATATATATATATATATATATATATATAGCTCAGTTTAGTTTTAAAATGTTATCTACAAAATGTGTTTAGATTATCATATCTAATCTATGTATAAAAAGGATTAAGCATTAAATAACCTACAATGGTTGATATGTCATAAAACCAAACCAAACTAAACTGATGTAAATGAAAAATAATGATTGAATACAATTTGTTTGCATCATAGTTTCTCGAGGTTGCGTCACAATAATGTACAATTTGAGATTGAGCAACTATAATCTACTGGAGGTGTCCTTTTAGCGTAATGGTTAATATGTAATACTTCGACATTGTAGTTAGTGAGTTTGAAACCCAGTCTCGTATCATGAGCGCCTCGGACTAATACCCTTGGCAAAGGTATGAACTCCATTATCCCTTCCAACTATGGGTTAAATCGTACCACTCCTTTTCTTCTACAAGATTGCTTTGACATTAAATAACTCAGGAAGATTTTACATTTAAAACATAAAAACATAAAAACCGAAGAAGCATAATGTAAAATTATCTATAAACCCGGACTAAAATCTTTTCAACCTCCCGCCCAAATTGTAATAGATAAGTAAAACAAAAAAGATTAATTAATATAAACACAAGCGTAACTAAATTTTGTTTTAAATCAATCGGTTTTTAGAGACGTTTTCTATAAGAAATAATTTTACACACACACATACACACACAAACATGTATATATATATATATATATATATATATATATATATATATATATATATATATATATATATAAGAAAGAAAGAAAAAAGACTGAAAGGAACGAACTTATACACTGAAGGATTTTTTCAATTTCAATTTTTTGGGAAGTAGTTTTGAATCGTAATGTGCAGATCTGGTTGAGCATTTTTTTTCTATCTCCTGTATCGTCTGAAATACAAAACGTCTCATTGCAGTCCTGTTTTAAAGCTTCTATTTCTTTTTAGACTAATCTCATACCTACGATAATGCACTTATATTAAGAAAAACTACCCCTTTATTACGTAATGACCCATATTAACTCCCCATACTCAGGATGGTAAATGTGGCAGATATTTAAGGGAGACATGATTTGTAGGAGACGAGCCAAAGTTTATTCATTCTAAAACGACTCAATTGAATTGGCTATAGCAGTCATGTAGGATTTGAGAGATTTAGATTTGAAAAATCCGTTGTTTTTTTTTTGGGTGGATGGTTTCAAAGTCAGACATATTTTGAAGGTTTTAACGCTAAGAAGCTCTTTAGGAAGGAATTTGGCAGAAATTTAGGAGATGAAAATAGTTTTCTCATGAACGACGATTAGAAACACGATTAAAAGGGTAGCTTAATTAATTACAATATTAATAAACGTGAGAACGAATCTATTGAGTTTGAGGGGCTTCAAATGAAATGAAGAAAATCCAAACAGTTTTCTCTATTCAAGGAAGTGACGATGGGGAAACTTGTTAAAGAAGTCGTCATAATTAGTTATAACATTCAAGTATTAAATGAAAGAACCAAACTATAAATGCGTGTTTGTCAAATTCTTTCGTGACTTGGATAAGAATAGATATTGAAAGACTTTGATTCCTGTCTAAGAGCAAGAAGCAGCAAGACACCCTCACGTTATTACATGATTTGAACATGTCAATAGAAATATTGTTTTTCTCCTCTATATGCTTCCATAATCGTCTGTCAACTTTTTGTCAGCGTCTAAATATACAGCTGCACTGTCATTCCGATTGATGATCTAAAAATTAAACAATAGCACTCTCAACGTCTTTGTTTGATTTGAGTTCTTTGTTTTAATGGCATATCAACTTTTGTGGGTTATTTAATGCCAAAGCCATTCTTGTAGATGAAAACCATTGGTATTATTTAAACTATGGCTAAAAGGACAAGAGGCTTTATACCTTTCCGAAGGGTATTTCACGAATTGGAGTTCGAAATCCCTTACTATGATGTTGCAGTTTAGCATGTTACCCTCTAAGCCAAGGGGACTCTTCCTGTTATTTATTTATTTATTTACTTTTCAATAAGAGACGGGAAAGCGTAGCGTTTATTGTAGTAAGAAACGGAATCGGTTGCTTGGGTTCAAATCCTAGGTGAGGCTGTTTGCGTTTCATTCCTGGATATTGCCCTTAGCATGAAAATCTCTTATCCTCCTCAGCTACTGATAAATAGTAGGGCAGACTTGGCTCGTTATGGCACCCTGTCTAGAAGACGGAAAATTCTGAATCCGAATCAGCTGTATTCCGACTTTGTGTCGCATCTCACCAGTAGCGGAGGAGTTGGATAAGTATATAATTATTAATGATCAAGATACCCGTGGTGTAATGGTTATCAACGTAAGTAATGGACACGGTGAAACGAGTTCAAATCCTGGACAGGGTTGATTGGATTTCACATAGCACTAATATTCTAGGGAAAAGTATGAATCCAATTATTCTCTCTCCAGCTATGGGTAAATAGTAGGGCAGACTGGTTTACTTAACCTTGGGTAGGCCACCAGTCTAGGAGAAAGAAAACTTTAAATTCAAACCTGTAAAACTCCGTTTAAAAAAATTGATTATGTGTCACATCCTGCTTGTGCAGAGGGGTTGGTAAGTACAGGAAATGGAATCAAACTCTGGACGAGACTGTTGTCGTTTTACTTTTTGCTCATGCCCTTGAGAAAGATTTGAATCCACCTGTTCTGTCTCTAGCTATGTGTAAAAAGTAGCGCAGACTGGGTTCTTTAGCTTTGGTAAGGCAACGAAACTAGAAGAAGGAAAACTCTGAATTCAAAAGATAACCCTTGCTTGTGGCGGAGAGGTTGGGTTGAGTAAACACACACACACACACACACTCACACACACACACACACACATAATATACATACACACATATATATATATATACATACATATATATATATATATTCTGTTGGTGCGGCTTAGAATATGCCAACTGAGTCCTTGGCATAGAAGTAAGAACCTCATTCCCCAAATAGTATGATACTAAACTGCATCCGGTAGTGAGGCTGAAATCTGATTGATGATTGACCTTTGTGTTACATCCGGCTTGTGTAGTGGGGTTGGGTAAATATACATCTCTAATCTATGATTTGAGGAATAATTTCTTTACTCACCCCAGTTCCATAGAGTCACTCCAGTTTTGTTGGCAAACTGTCCGGGAGGAACCATCGGCGAAATAGTAAGTAGATGTCTTGGAGTAAATCATCATTGGTAGAGAAATGAGACATGAAGCCAACCAAATGAAAATGATGAGACCGACAACAACTTTTGCAGACATCCGCACCCATCTCATGATGGCTAAATATCTAAAAAAAAGAAAAGAAAAAAAGAAAGAATAATAAATTTTGTTGACATAAAAAGAATGAACTGTTTTACTACTACTACTAATAATAATATACTCTATATATATTTTGGGTTTGTCCCCGTGACATCCTGGATAACATGTTGAACTGCGACTTCGTAGTAAGTGAGTTCGATATCCAGTCGAACTATTGCCTTTACTTTTGGACTAATGCACTTGGGAAAGGTACGAACCACCTTGTCCTCCCAGCTATGGGTTAAATAGCACCCCGACTATTCTACAAGGGTAGCTCTGGCATTAACTAACTAACTAACGAAAGTTGACATGCCATTAAACAAAGAACTAAACTAAACTAAACCCCAGATGAAAAATGACGTCTCATCACTTTGATTGGTATCAGCTAATTAACTTGTACAATTATTTCCCCAGTGTCGTCTGATCACGTGACATCTTAAATAATCATCGTTGTGGATTCAAATTGACCCTAGATTCACCATTCATCACGTCAACCGAGGAACTTTCTGAAGGTATTTTTTTCAGACGTTCAAACGGTTATAACTTAATTCGAATGCTACACTGTATGTTAATGATAGATTTCACCAATCTATTATGCAGCACAATAAATTTCAATAATACAATATGATTTTATAATTCCCCTAATGGCTATTATTAAAGTAGTCTTTACTCTTTATTCCCCAATCAGTGTTAATTAAGTATTATGCGATCTCATTACATTTTTAAAATATAGAGGACTTCTCAGACTTTTTACTTGATGCATCCCATGTAACCAAATGTAATTTCCATTCACCCTCATATGAATTAATTGAATATTGCTGACACTTTTTTTGTCTCATTGGATGTCATGATAAGAGGGGTTGATTTAAAAAATGTTTTTGGTTTCAAGATTAAAATTATCGACATTTTTTCTTAGTTTCATTGGATGTTAAGATAAGAGGGGTTGGTTTTTAAAAGTGTTTTCGGTTTCAAGATTGAAATTTTTACCAAATACTGAAAGTTATTATGAATGGAATATTGAATGCTATAATAACACCAACGCCAACAAAGAGGTGATAGTACTTAAAAAGATTTAACAGGTGAAGATATGAATCCGTTCTGTCAGAACGCGATCTTTCGTTAATTATAATTTAAATCTTAATTTTATTCATTAAAAATCTGCTACCATGGATAATAATTAAAATATCCGGCATTTTATTTCAATCTTACTTAAGCCATTTAAAAAAACATTATTCTAATCATCAGATAATTTTTTTCCTAAAAGACTTCTCATATAAAAAGGAATATTTTAAAATTTGCTATTTTTTTATAAAAGGATCCGTTTAAAATATAATTGGTTTAAATAGTTTCTTTGTTGAAAATATGATTACATGTGTCGTTAACGATTCCGAAAAGATCTAGATACTTTCGATCTGGGCCAGATCGTTCATTCATTTAAATGATTTGAATGGGCTGTATGTGAACAAAAATATCAGTAGTGGCCATCATACCTAATTAGGCATTCTGCAAGGTGGACAATATTTTGTAAGTAGTCTATGTGATAGAACAATTTCTGCACTGTAATAAGGGGATTAAAAAATACAGACTAAGAAATTAGCCACAGGGTTCTCTATGGAACGCTTTGAGAAGTCCTAATTTAGATTAACGCAGCCCATGAGTTTTGAATTATCTATAAGTCTATTTCTGAGTAAAGGTTATTATTTTAGACTTTATATATTAAATGACGCGTATGGGTTAGAAAATAACTTGTGATACATGGTATCCAGGTAAAAAGTCATGGTTTGAATTGTGGACACGACGAGACTAACGGAAAAATATATATTTAGTTGATTGTGGTGTTTTCCAGCTTATCAACCCTTGCAGGTTATTTAATGTCCAATCTGTCCATACATAAATAAATATATGTGATTTGTAAACGAATAGTTTGGGGGGAAAGTTCAAAAACTTAAATTAGTACCATCTTACAGCAATATGGCTTTCAGCTAATTAATGGAAGAGACACTTTTTTGCAGAGAGCACCTCTTCCCAGGTGGAAGAATTTTAGGAGCTTTACATTAGATCGTGTTATGTTTCCTTGGGTATCTCCGTTTTTTATAATCTTCTTATATCAACCTTAGACAGAATGTTTTCACAGAACATATTTACTAACTATACAATATCTCGTATATACAGATCAAACCCTGTTAAGTAATTCATTCTATAGTTCCTAAAATGTCATCTTAATTTTTTTCTTACTATATTTTATAAAAGCAACCAATTTAATCTTAATCTTTACGCAATTGCTGTTTTTGTTCTGACAAGGCAGTTTCTACCAAAATTATCTTGCTATATTAGCAAAAAAATCCAATTGGTTAGGAGACTTAGTTTTTGAAATCTGTCTTAACAGTAAAATTCCATTTCGGGTGAAATAGGGAGAAACTATCTACCATGATTAGAAATTCCATTAATTATTTCAAAATTTTCAATTTGATCTCCTCTCATTCTTATTTTTAGTAAAGTAGTTAATCCACACTGTTAATCCGGAGCGATAATACCTATTAGGGTCCCATCTAAGGGTCAAATAGATCTGTTTGAAAATCGTTATAGGAAAACTTGATACCATATAATTGTATGAAAATTATTTGTATTAAAAATAGTAACTTGAAGCTATAATTGTTTATTAAAGATTATTATTATTAGCTACTTGAAACCATATAACTATGTGCAAACAAATTATTATTCTTAAATAAAAATAGTTACTTGAAACCAGTGGGTAGAGAGTTCGCCAATGGTCAAGGAGGCTTGGGTTCAATCCCAGGTCAAGGCATACCAAAGACTTTAAAAATGGTACTTGAGATCTCCTTGCTTAACACTCAGCAATATAAGGTACGTATCAAGGGTAAAGTGGAGCAATCCAGGGAAAGGAGTAGCGCCCTCCCCTAACTTCGGTGTAGTAGCTAATAAAAAGGGAGCCTTCTAGTCGCCATCGACTACAGTGGCCAACTTTACTTACTTACTTACATAGGAATACTTGAGACCATACAACTGTGTGCAAATTATTTGTATTAGATAGAAATACTTCAGATCATATAATTGTACGTAAGAAACTCTGAATGTTACCATCTCTATTTCTACGGTTGCCCATCACCCAACACTTATCTTGCGTTTTTCTGTCCGACCGTGTCTTTGTTGTCACTAACTTGTTTCAGCCTGTTCGCTCGTCGTCGCTTCTCTCGTGGTTTCATCTTGTCATTACCAATGAGATCAATGACTAAGACTGTTTCTGTGCCTATATTCTATTTCTGGACGACAACCACGACTTTCACTTTACAAACTTCGTACTTAAGTCGGGAGTTAGAGATCAGAGCTTAGGGGGAAGTTCGATCCATTTGCTTTGGCGGTTTTTTTTTAGATTTATTCGATCATATAACTTTCTCATCCAATCAAAACCAAACTCTCAACTGTCCTCAAACTATTTATCATACTTAGTAACCATTGACGGATAGAATCTTTTTTACACCAACTATCTACTCCACATGTTAATAGTTGATATCGCTAGTCTATTATTTAATATTTCCATCACTGTTATTTTCAAATTAATTACAGTTAAATTATGAATTTTATTCAACCTCCCTTTTCAATTTCAATTTCTACATATTCTTTTGCTTAATTATTTCATCGATTACAATTTAAAATTTTTATCTTTTATATTGGCCAGTTAATCGTGGTATGTATAAATGACATAATTGCAAATTTAAAAAATGTGGCACGATGTTGGGCATTCGTTTCTGTCGGTGGGGGTATAGGTGAGTGCCAGTCAGATTCCTTTGTCTGTTTTGGCGCGAAACCCACATAAAAGGCTAGTGCGCGAGATCTCCTACGAGACCGAAAGAAGAAAAGGTCCCAGAGCAGAGCAGAACAGGGCACAGTCAGCAGGAGAGAGAGAGAGAGAGAGAGAGAGAGAGAGAGAGAGAGAGAGAGAGAGAGAGAGCAGTCAGTAGAAGTCAACAGAAGAGGGCGGGTCAAGAGAAGAGAGCAGGAGCTAGGGCATGTGGACTCTGAGGCCGGGTTGGCCAATGTGAGAGGATGAGTCAGAGTTCCTGGTGGCTTTGTAGGAATTTCGCTCGAATACACGCTCGCGATAGCCCACAGATACACAGAAAGCTACAAAAAAGTGTCACAAACTTCTACCTTCTTGCGCTTTGAGCTAACCCAAGTCCGTGTTCGTTTATTCTCTTTTCTTCCACCTTCTCGGTTGTGTATGTTGTGTTTTGTGAGTTTGTAAAAAATGTGAAATACCACTTGCCGGAGATGAATGAAACCACTAGACGATCGGATGGCCATCAGTGGTTTAGGAGGTTGAGAAAGTGGGGTCGGCCAGTGGATATATTGTCACAAAAACACCACGGGGCTATCTGTATCCTATTGGAAACAACAAATACCAGGATAATTCCTCTGTCCTACCTTCCTGGTTTTACCGTACATTGGTATAATGGTTAGAGTGTTCGCCAATGGCCCGGGAGGCATGGGTTCAATCCCAGGTCGAGTCGTACCAAAGACTCAAAAATGGTACTTGATGCTTGCTTTCCCCTCAGCATTATAGTTTATAGATCAAGGGTAAAGTGGAGCAATCAGGGAAAGGAGTAGCACCCTCCCCTATACCTTAGTGTAGTAGCTATTGAAAAGGGAGGCTTCAGGTCACCCTCGACTAAGGTCACCAACTTCACTTTTACCTGGTCTCCTGTCGCTCACTGGTGCCCTCATGACTTCGGTTCTATTCTTTCTGCTCGATAGAATCGAACTGCACATTCTCCTCTTTCACAGAAAGGAACTCCACAAAAAATTAAAATATAAGCGTAGAATGTACATGATTCCATAACCTCAAGGCATGAAATAATCTCAGATGTGTTAACACGCCGTTAAAATCAACCAATCTTTAAACCGTTTGATCATTTATAGAGGACAGACAAACAAACTTCTCAATTATCTAAATAGATTTAAAAATCTGTATTCGTTCGTATTATGCACTTGGTAAGCAGCAGATGAGTTGTTTCCACAGTGACAGTTTTTTTGATTGAAAGAAAACTGAACTTATGTCAAAATATTAAAAAAACAGACAGATTCAAAGTTGAATATTATGTCTTCCCTTCAAGAATTAACTATTTAATTTTCTAAGTTGAGACCATAATATTGGTCTGTTTGAGATCGAAAAGTAATCAGGAGAATAAGCAGATAACATTTTTGGACAGTTTGTCTACATTAAATTATATACTAAAAATTGCCGTATTTGAAGAATAAGATGGCATAAAAAAAATTCGAAACAAGATTAAATGTTACTTTTCTGTCTTGGAAAACAAATATTTGATAAGATGATTTAACAAAATCGAAAAACCAAATTAAATGAATAAAAAAAAAGAAAGAAAAAAATACTGCTTCTTAATTCCTTTCAAAACCGATTACTATTTAAAATAAATGGCGTATGTCTAAATTTTTTTAAACACCTGTAGAATTTTCCGCCCAAACAACTTTAATATGTGCTCGTTTTTTCTTTTCTTTTTTTTAATTGTTGCATTATACCTGATACGCACTGAAAAGGGCAAGAAACAAATGATATCCTGCGGAAACTTTTACTGATGCGGACCGTGCACATGATCTTGTGACTTCTTGCAAATATACCTGCTCAAGCTGAATCTGCATAACCTGGAGGATCTAGCGAGAGGCATTGGTCTCTATTTGAACTCAGATAAAACAGAGTTCATATATTTTAACCAAGACGGCGGTATCTTTTCGTTAAATAGTAAGCCTTTGAAATTAGTAGACCAGTTCATATACCTTGGTAGCCATATCTCATCTACCGAGAGCGATGTCAACATACGGATAGCTAAACCATGCACTGCTATCGGTAGGTTATCAACCTTATTGATTTCTTATCACTCTGAAAATTAAAATGGGAATTCTTTCAAACTTTACTCGTGTAAGTACAACTGTATACCAACTGTATACCAACGAAAGGCTTGAAGAAAAAGCTAAATGGGAACTACACAAGGGTGCTGCATGCTGTTTTGAACAAATCCTGGAAGCAGCACCCTACCAAAACGGCAGTTGTACGGTCTCTTACCTCCTATCGCAAACTATCCAACAAGATATGCAGGGCACAGCTAGAGAAGTGGCCTTTTACATATGGACACACCTGTGTTAGCTGACCAGCAAAAACGTACATTCATTATCTATGTGAAGACACTGGGTGCCGTTTAGAAGATTTTCCATGAGCGACGAGAGAGACAGAGAGATAGAGAGAGAGAGAGAGAGAGAGAGAGAAAGAGAGAATCAAGAGATTCTTTGTTGCCGGCACGCCTTGATGAGGATCATGATGATATCTGATAAAAATCTTCTCTCGAGCGAGATGCATCCATTTTGATTAAAGTTGACTTAGATTGTCGACAACACAAACAAATATGATTTCTTGACGTTAGTAATGCATTCTGTTCTTTTAAATATTGAATTTGATTATATGTTGCAATGATATGATTGAAAAGAAAGACTTCCGTACATTCACTTTTCTTATAGAAGTTGCAATTTTTAAACATTACCAGTTTCAAAGAAAAAACAAAAAACAAACTTGACGAACGAATGGCATTTTATCTCTTTTTGGTAAATATAGTTACAACTACATCCAGAAGATATATATCTGATTAATACTGACAGTCGGCAATAGTTAGATGCCGTCATTGACATGTAATCATGACACAGATTCTTTATCTAGTTATTTTGGGCTTGGGCCAATGAGCATACAAAGAACATTTCACCTATTTTAAACTGTTTATCCTCATCCTCAGCTATGGGTTGAATAGCATATTTACATCTACAAGGATGTATTTGGCATTAAATAACCCAAAAAGGTTGATATGCCAATAAAACAAAGAAACCAACCAGTGTCCCTCATATTGAGATTAGCTAAGTCTGTGATACATGTTCAAAGCTAAAAGTACGGTTTTAAAAAAGGAAAAAAATTAATGACTTTTTTCTTTAGTTATTCTAATATTTTTTAAATTCTATTTTCTTCATGTTTCGATTAATTACGAATCATTTGAAGGTAAATTATTAGAAAATCAATAGATGGTATTGTATACGTTAGATTGATAGAACACATTATATATATATATATATATATAAAATCATGATGTCATGCTGCGAGCAAGGATTTCCCTGAATCTCTCTCGCCATTTGTCTATATCATCCATCGCTTTCGGCAGTTCTTCTAGACTACATCCTGTGTCCGTATAGAGCTGTTGTAAATAACTTGTAGTTGGTCGTCCCACAACTGCACGTCTGTGCGTAGAGGTCCATTGGAGAACGTCTCTTATAAGTTCGGTTTTACTTCTCCAGGAGTGTCCCACATGTCTTTTCCGTCTTATTTAGAAAGTTTTTGAGATGGGAGGTTAGTGGCCGTGTAACTGCTGTTTTGTGGGATGTTGCTTCCAGGATTTGTTCAGTATAGCTCGTTGCATTCTTGTGTTATAGATAGATATGAACTGACTTGATAAATAGATATGAACACATTGATGGATAGATAATAATGAACAGACTTACATAGATAGACCGATAGATAGATTTAGTATTTGTGTAATTATGTTTGAACCTCAAAACCAGATAACACTCATATAGTCTCATACTGTTTTGGAATAAGCTAAACTGAACCGTATTCATCTCATCAAATGAATAAACTTGGAACAAAAGTTTGCAAGTCAATTATGACAAGAAAATAAAAACTTAGTGAATGTGATTCTCACCGGGTATCCTACACTTATATAGTCTCATACTCATACTAAACGAAACTGAATAAATTCTATTGGATGCATTACCTTTGAACAAAGGTTTGCAAGTCAGTCATGGCAAGCAATTACCACATTAGTGAGTTTGATCCTCAATGGGCGTTCCACACTTATGGGACTACGAAAAATGACATTAAGTTTAGTAAATATTATTGGATGCGTTAATGTGGACCACTGGTTCACAAGATAGGTTAGATGGCAATCATTATAGTAATGAATTTGATCCTAACAAAGTGCTCCTTATTTGTCGCCTTGAGAAAAACCAAACCAAACTTATACACCTGTACATTTGTGTCCTCAAATTACAAACAGCCTAGTCGGTAGGAGTGGTAGAATAAACTGACTGCAGAGAGGTAACCCCACCCACAATGAATACCCTGGATATACTACAAAAATGCATCTGATAGTGAGGGAGCTTTGGGGAATGTGGAGTATCCTTTTATTGCCATTACTTTCAGGTCCACTTTGACCAGAGTTGTAGTACCTGTTAAGGTTCCATTCATAAATCAAATAGGGCTGTTTACTTATTTACTATACTTGTAACCATTTAACTGTGAGCAAACAAATGATTAATATTAGATTGAATTATTTGTGATAGATAGCATTACTTGAAACTAATTCACAGTGTGCAAATAAAATTATTTGTTGATGAGAGCAATATATTGAAACCATTTAACTGTCCGCAAGTAAAACTATTTGTGTTTGATAGCAATACTTGAAACCATTCATTTGCACACAGTTAAATGGTTTCAAATAATGCTATATAATACTAATATTTCCGCTTAACACCAGTCATTTCTTTGCACACAGTTAAGTGGGTCCTGGTATAAAAATTAATAAAATATATTTTTATATTTTTTATATGCAAAATGAGCTCTGACTCGTTTAAGAATGTTACTGACTGGCTATTCATTTACAAATAATATATATATCTAATATATATGTATGAACAGTATTTGCCATTAAATAATGTACAAAGGTTGATATGTCGTGATACATAACCAACCAATAAAACAAAGAACACATTACAATAAAGTATTTACTAGACACTATCTCTGAAGATTTGGGTTTGAGATTGAAACATTATCACAAAAACACTGAATGAATCTATCTATCTATTTATCCACTTGGTTGGTGCGTTTAGAATACAGTGATTGTATCCTCTGCAGAAAAGAAAGAACCCTCCCAAAATATTGTTCTGAGTATAACACTAAATGGCATCATGGAGTATGACTCCATTTCTGGAGATCTGGGAAGTGTGGTTTTTCCTTCATTACCAATACTCCCAGGCCCACTCTGACCCTAAGTTACCTGTTAGGGAACCAACTATGAGTGAAATAGATTTGTTTGAAATTAAAAATATTAAGAATAATCTAAATGATACAATTGTGTGCAAAGTATCTAAGAAATACTTGATATTATATATATATATATATATAGATAGATCTTCATCATCATCAACTTGTCATGCCACCTGCACCGATATCCCTGACTCTCTCTCGCTACTCCTCCCTATCTTTCATAGCTTCTGGCAGGTCCTTAGGGCTAAACGCATTATCCTCACAGAGCTGCTGATCGCCTTGCTTTTGATCGGCCATGTGAGGGGGTCCATTGGAGAACATCACTTATGTGATCGTCCCTGCTCCTCCAGCAGTGTCTTGCATGTCTGCTTCGTCTAACTTTGACAGTCTTCGTGATGGGAGGTAGGTGGCCGTACAGCTGCTGCTTTGTGGGGTGTTGCCTCTAGGACTTGTTCAATATTGCTCGTAGCATTCTTGTCTAGTTGCCATCAAGCTTTTTCTCCATCCGTTTAGTTAGCGTCCATGTAGTGCATCCATATAACAGTATCGACACGACCGCTGGTTGGAAGAAACTGCGTTAAGGAATACTTGATATTATATATATATATATATGTATATATTGTCATCCACAGACAGATCTGTTTCGTTCTATCAGAACTCTTCAGTGTGGCTCGATAGGCTAAATTCCCGAAGCTGGGATGGAAACCCGGTTAACTAAAACGCCAATCCAAGATTCTACCACTCAGCCACAAGGAAACTAGCGCAAGCGAAGGAAACTTAAAAGCCTATGTATCACATTTGTTTTTGTTTACATATATCCTCTTAACGGTTACCGAGAGCTCGATTCACATGAAGATATATATATATATATATATAAGGATTACTTGATATATATATATATATATATATATATATATATATATATATATATATAAGGTATACTTGATATTATATAATTGTAAAAAAACCCTTTTCAGAAACAACTATACAAAAATGTATATATAAATGTAAAATATAAGCAATTCTTTAACCTCTAGAATTAAAATAACCTGCGTCAGGTTTAAATGCCGTTAGAATCTATCTATCTATCAATCTGTTAAAACATTCATGATAAATATATATGCAACTCTTTCGGCTGGGACCGTAGAATACGTAGAATATCTCTAGAGGCTTACTACCCGTTACAACGAATGTGCAGTATGGCTCTACACTGCATCTGATGGTGAGGCGCTTGTCCTGGAGCTTGGTAGAATGTGGAGTTCCCCTTCATTGTCATTACACCTAGGTCCAAACTTACCCGGAGTGGTAGCACATGTTAGGGTCCCATCTGTGGGTCAAATAAAGCTATTTCATTTCTTTGTATACAAGGAACCACTTAACTGTGCGCAAACAAATGACTGATGTTAAGCGGAAATATTAGTATTACATAGTAATTTTTGAAACCATCAAACTGAGTGCAAATGAATGAGTGATAGAAAATAGAATATATATATAAATAGCAATACTTGAAACTTTTTAACTGTGTGCAAACAATAAATAGAAATAATTGAAACCATTTAACTCCACAAACAAATGAAGTCTGGCGTGTTTAAAAATATTACCTACAAACTATTTACTTACAAATATTATATGTAATATGTATATGTATAAACAAGATCTGACATCAAGGGTTAATATGCTATAAAACACAACCAAACCAAATCTATCTGCCTAGCTATCTAGCCAGTTAGCTATCATATGTGATAAATATTTATGTGTCTATATGTGGCTGTGCATATGGATTAGGAAATAAAAAATATATATACATTCCTATATTTGAGATACAGTCAAGATTAAAAGGGTAACGTTTTAATATCCTATTTTGACGATGCAGGTATCATTGGGGTTATGTGTCTTTGCCTCCCACCAGACAGGACCTGATACAAGGTCAATGACCCGAGGGTACAGGAATTATCGGGGAACGAGTAAAGTTTTGGTAAACTACAATCTATTTTCTTAAACGAAATTTCTATTTTCAGTTCATTAAAATGAAGAGAGAGAGAGAGAGAGAGAGAGAGAGAGAGAGAGAGAGAGAGAGAGAGAGAGAGAGAATATTTTTCCTGGGATTGCATTTTTATTTAATTTATTGTTATATGAAAAGATCACAAAGAGATTTGAAATTGGTTTGTTGAAGTTTTGTAATACAGTAAATTTGTAGCAACTTTAAAGCATAATATAGACAGGTTTACGGCGTTGAGATGAGTTATTATATGACTCGTGTAAGAAATTGTGTTGAGAGGTTCTAAAAAATGTTTTCACTCTGAAAGGGTCAGACGTAACAGTACTGACCCATTGAATCAGAGAGCTTGACCACATGCTCGGATAGTTCGGGAGATTGGTCAGTGAGTAAGAAAATGATCGTTCACTAATTTTTCTGGTAGGTACGATTGAGTCTGAATTTTTTCCTGTCGAAGAAGCACATTAGTCTGATACACTGGTTGAGGTTTACTTGAATCCAATGATTCTATCATTCTTTAACTGAAGAAGCGTATGCTAAATGGCTGGGAATGTATTTAAATCTCTTTTCTTTGGGTTGATTCCAATTTGTGAGGAGTTGCGCCGTGGCGCAGGGGATAGAAGCGTTGATTCTCTACCGTCCCAGGTGAGCATTATCAGAAGATAGCGATCTCAATTCCTACCCAAGCCGGCCAGAGGGTTACTTGGTCAAAAACGTGGTGCGATAGACAACAACTATGGAAGGCAGTAATTACTGGGGATACGGTTACAAGACTCAGCATTTCCTATCCGAGGTTAATCACTTCTTCAGGTTAATCACCTGAAGACGGCCAGAGGTGAAATTTGGCCGAAACGTAGTGAGAAAAACAACAAAAACTACCAAGATGAGGACAAAAGTCCGCAATATAATTAATACTCAGATTAAGAAGTCTCATCTCAAAAAGGATTCCCTATAAAATTCCGCCTTGAACAGCTACTGTTCAGTTTATGCTCATGTTCTAGGAAAAGGCATAAATCTACATGTCGTCTTGGATAAGGGTTAAACAAAATAGGCATTTGGTGCTCTTTAGCTTTGTAAAAAGCCATCCTTTTAGGTTGACGAAAATAAGTCAGAAATCACTCCTCACTGTTGGTACTATGTAACCTGGTACATGTTGATGGATTGGTCAGTAACAGCATATCAGGGGTTACTTATGAAAATTTAAGTCATATGGTAATGTTTGATTGTAATTATTTTCAATGTTCAATTGAATTTTTTTGAATTTCCTTTTTTTGTTTATAATTATTTGATTGGTAGATTGGTTGATTTTAACGGCATGTCAACCCGCCAAGAGTAATCTTATGCTTATAGTTTAGGGAATCACGTTCATTGTACGTTTTTATTTATATTTTGAGTGTTGTTGTTTCTTAAGAGTTTTTTTACACAGTTCTACCGAATCCGAATAATGTTTAAAACATATCTATTCGACCAATTGATTGGACTCTAATAGGTACTACCACTCTTCGGAAGAGTGGACTTGGGAGTAATGGTAATGGCAAGAGAACTCCATATTCCTCAAATCTCCAGAATTGGAGCCTCACCATCAGGGGAAGTTTTGTGTTATGCCTAGAGCCCTCTCATTTTGTAGAGGATATTAAATAACGCATAAAGAGTTGATATAAAAAATAAATCAAACCAAACCACCACTAGAGTGAGTCAAAAGTTTTGCAATATTTTGGTTGTACGTCCAAGTTTGCGACGCATATATTACGCGATCGAATCACTTCAAGCCGTGGAAGGTAACCGCAGTTGGTAGTACCATGGCAGTTGGTGCGCTGACACGTTGCGTATTGCTTCATTGTATGTTTTTTTTTTAAGTTCAAACTGTGTCACAATGCCGCAGAAGCAACCTAAAACATTTGTTGCATGAAAGATGAAGGCATCGTTGATTATTGTACGGTAACCAGATGGTCCAAAAAATTTCGTTCGGGTTGCCATAACCTCGATGGTCAGACAATGTCTGCTAAAACCGAGTATTCCTGGCCTTGCTCCAAGCCATCGAGGCAAATCCTACGAGTAGCACTCGGATGGTATCAGGCGAGCCCAGCACCTCACTGTCCTATGTGGTTCGTCACGTTGATGATGTCGAATTGTTTCTCATGTTACCAAAATAGTATAACTTTTAAATCACCCAAGTAGATTGACGATGGAATCTGTGAGTAAACATGTCCTGTTTATGTTACTCTTAACAAACAAACAAACAAACAAACAAACGAAGAGCTTCAAATCTTTCTGTGCAGTTTAGTTGATTGCATCTTCTGTGTAAGATACACATTATATTTCAATTAAAAATGAGGTCGTAGACGAATACAATGCAAAGAATGTCCATTGCGGTGGATGTGCTTTCTTAGCAGAGGGACTTTAAAAAAAAAGTTAAATGTCTGTTGACATCGACCCGAATGCTTTGGTGAAATAATCGATAGAGATTATCAGTATTCAAGTCCTATGACAGAGAAGGGGCGATTGCTCCCTCTGTTGTGGTGAAAGATAAGGAAAAGCCGGAAAAAGAAAAAAACGGAGTTTTTATTGTATTTTCTTTTCTCTTTAGTCTGTAGAGATGACATAATATTTGTCGAGGTTTACAACCCCTTTCCTCTGCTCCTCCCGAGCGCGAGCTGGCTTCAACTCACAAATGCATCTTTCTGAGTATTTCACTCTTTAACACTGTTTCTCATATTGCATTTCTTTATATATATATATATATATATATATATATATATATATATATATTAGATATAAATATTTAATGCCATGGAATTTGGTCTGCGACCCCTGGGTTTCATGGAGTTTTTACAAAACAATTAACATCAGGCAGTTAACAAAATGAAATGAATGGAAAATCGAAAAATACTGTCAAAAACCGTTGGGATTGTGTAGGAATCTTTACGTGTGATTGTAAGTGTGTGTTTGTGTGTGTGTGTGTGCATATTTGTGTGTTGGTGTTGGTTGTAGTTGCATATTATTGTGTTTATGTGTGAGTGGTATATTGTATATGTGTGTGTGAAGGTACATGTGCAGCGCGTTGTTTTTACCGGATGTTATAAGTCGTCAATATATCTTATGTTGCCACATTAATTGTCGGAAAAGATTCTTTATCTATTTCTGTATGTGTAGGTTATTATAATTAATGAACAAAAAATCATCATTGCATGTCGAGGGAAATAAATAAAGGTTTGATTTGTAAGCGTATTTATGCGGGTATAGTATGGTAGACCAGAATCACAATGAATATCAAGGAATTGGGATATATTGTATTGCAATATACTATGGAATATTGTACAATGTTGGTATTATATGTAGGGAAGAGATTTAGGCTAGAATATAACAATAATTTGATGAAATGTTTCATATATATATTATATATACAATTGTCATCTGTGATAGTATGTACATAATGAAAATGATAAAAGGGGTTACAATAATAGTTAGTATTTTTATGCACGATGGTGATTATAACTGAACTGTCGTCATTATAAAATTAAGGAAATAGATGGTAGGTTGAGGAGGTAAGGGTAATAGTTGGGGGTTGTGATTTTTAATAGTTATCTGGTTTGTGTTATCGTTGTATGACATATGCTATTGTAGTAAAAGATAGAGTGTACGTGGTTGATAAGATGAATCTTGAGTGTTGAGGCCTCTTCTTAACGCTCATAGAAATATAAATTTAACAGATAGAGGAGGCATATGGAGAAGGGTATGGGGGTTAATGGAGAAAGATGGTACATATATTGTGGCGGGTGTGATGGTTGGTGGAGGAAAATGGTACTTGCGGTGCTTCAGGTGTGGTGTAGTGTCGTTTGATATTTTTTATTGGAAGTATTAGATGGGTTATGTGTATGGGTCGAAGGTGTTTTTTCTCGCGCCTACATTTTGAAAGGATTTCAGATTTTTTATTTAGTAGGGTGTTTTGTGATGGGTAGGTTATGATGGCTAACTTTTCGTGGTGCCAAAGGAGGAATTTTTTGATGTTTTGTTGTAGGCAGATACTAGCTTTAGTATCTCCCAGGAGAGATGTTTGTGTCATTTAGGTGCCATATGTAGGAGGATAAGGAGATGTTGGATGAGTAGTTTCTGCTTGTGAAAGAAAGTTTATGGTTGTAAATTCATTGTTTTATGGTGCAGTCCGTTACACCGATGTAATGTTTAATATATAAAACTGTTGAATCCGTTTCTCGAGTCGAAGTGGTGAGGCACAGTTTCTTTTAGGTCTTATCCAAGCTATTAAGCGCCACTACTGTACCGTTCGCCAATGTCCCGGGAGACCGGGTTTCAATCCCACGTCGAGTCATACCAAAGACTCAAAAAATGGTACTTGATACCTCTTTGCTTAACACTCAGCATTATAAGGTACAGATCAAGGATAAAGTCGAGCAATCCAGGAAAAGGAGTAGCGCCCTACCCTACACCTTGGTGTAGTAGCTATCAAAAAGAGAGTCTTCGGGTCACCCTCGACTACAGTCGCAAACTTCGTCTACAAGGATGACCCTCGTATTAAATAAACCATCAAGGTTGATATGCAATTAAACCAAACCAAACCAAACCAAACTTGGTCTACAGGCTATTAATTGAGCACTTGATTTAAGAAATACGTTTTTAAAACGATTTCTTTGTTCAACTATATATATATATATATGCGATAGTCGTTCAAAAAGCCGTGGCCTTCATTCAGAAAGAAGGGCCATAGCTGAACATTTTTTGAGGCATTACAATAACACTATAAAACTAGAAAAGATTTCTGTCTTAATTTCTGTTCAGGTAATGTCCATTAAGAGGTGAGATGTGTGCGACAATCTAAAATCTATGAGACTTAAAATTTTTTGAAAACCCCCGTATGTATATATATATATATATAATTAAAAGAAAACCTGTATTGAAATCAAATATGTAGTCACTTGAATAGATTTATTTTGTACCATCTACATCTAGATTAAGCGCAAAAAATATAATAAAAATTAAGAAGTAAATATACTCATTAATAGATAAATAAATAATTTGGTTAAAAGAAGGAAATCCCTATTTCCCCTTCGTCACGTGAACATACTTTGTATCATGTGATCAATTTTTCTTAAATATAGAAGTCAAACCATTTATAATTCCCTTTTCGTCAAGATGATTGCGGTGATCCATGAAACTCGGAGTTTCGGAGCAAGTAATGCGAGACAATAATTTCATGTTTGAGATTTTAAATCAGCTCTGCCGCAATTGTAGTTTTTTAAAAACCCTTTTCTTATACAATTTGTTAATATATGTATTAGTGTGTGCGTGTGTGCGTGAGGTTCATGTATGTATGTTTGAGGCATTACCCAAAATCTTTGTATATTTAAAGTGTGTGATAAATATGTTAATCTGTTAAGTTACCTCGAGTTTCTCTTGTCTTGCCGGAAATTTCATAAATATCTGGAAATCCTTCTAAATGAAATAAAGAAACTCATTTCCTGCTAATTTTTTCTTTCATACTTTTTTGTGGTCCTCTGATATTTTGGGCAACGCCTCACACCTTATATATATATATATATACCGACAGCAAATAAAATTGCAGTTTTGCCATGGGTGCTATATGTACATGTCAGGAGTAGATACAATCTTCAGAATGTTCTGCCATCTTGCAACGTTTAATACTTATTCACCGGCTGTACGATGATATACATGCAAGAGTGCAGGAATAATATAAATACCTGACTCTGAGGCTTGAGTGCTTTCGGCCTTGAAAGAAGAAAATTGATAGGATTTTTAATACTTATTTTCAAGGAATCAGATTTTTCAAACTTGAAAGCTACCTTTCAAGTTAGGATCTGATTCCATGAAAAGTTAGAATAATATAAACAAAATTGTTCCACTTTTCATTTCTTTCCTTCGGCTTGTGTCGTATTAAATTAAGTATTTTTAAAAAAATTATATTGAATATTGCAAATATTTACATTTGTGTTATAATGCTTTATCGATAGTATATACAGAAGTTGGCACGTCCACAATAGGCATAATGATTCCAATGTTTGTCATAATACATTATCTTGTTTGAGTCTCTATACGCAGAATTTACAAATCAAAAAATTAAATCTACTTTGATTTGGTCATGGAAAACAATTGATAAAAGACTCACAATTGTTTGCTCGAAATTCTCTTTAGTTACAATGATTTATTTAGGCATTTTAAAGAAGACCCAAGTATATTCTATATATATATATATATATATATAGAGAGAGAGATTGCTAGGAAGGCTCTTGTGATGTAAGGACTTCGTTGTAAGAAATGGACACGGTGACCTGAGTTCAAACTTTCGACGAGGCTGTTTACATATCCTTTGGAAAGGTATAAATTCAGCTATTCTCCGTCCATCTACGTGTAAATAGTAGGGCAGAATGTTCTTTAACCTTTGTATGGTAACCTATTTAGAAAGAAAACTATGAATTCAAACCGGTTAAAATTTGCCAAGAAATTGACTTTGTGTCACAGCCTGCTCGTGCGAAGGAGTATATATATATATATATATATATATATATATATATATATACGGTTGCCTTGAATAAGTTTCCAGACTTTTTTTTACAGGCATTTAAAATTGTCGTAGACTCTTGAAAATTCACTATATTTTTGCTATACATCTTATAAGATGACTGACCAATTTTTATGATTTCAGGTTGAAATGAACAGCTACAGCAGCAATTAGAATACACCCTACTAAAGCCTGATTGGAAAAATGCCCCAGAAACGTATGGAATGCTTCAGACTGATTTTCGACCTTCTTGCATGAATCGAGCATCATTTTTTGAGTGGCATCAGAGATTCAAGGAAGCCAGGGAGTCTGTGAGAGATGATGAGAGGTGTGGGAAGAGTAAGGAAGTCAATACACCAGAGTTGATTGGCCAAAGGGTTCGGGTTAGAGTTAGGGTTACTATGTTGAGGTTTTAAGGGAGTTCAGGAAGATATTCCCAGGGAAGAGGCCAGCACTCTTCAAATCGGCTCAGTGGCATTTCCATCAGGACAATACACCAGTCCACAACTCCATCTTTGTCACAGACTATTTGACCAAGATGGACATCAAGACAGTTCCTCACCGTCCCTATAGTCCAGACCTTGCTTCCTGTGACTTTTGGTTATTCCTTAAGCTCAGAAGCTGTCGTTATGAGAGAATTGAGGTGATGAAAGAGGCTGTGACGAAGGTCATTGACACGCACACACAAGAGAACTTCCATGGGGCCTTCCAGAAGTTGTTGGAACGGTATAACAAGTGCATTGTAGCCGAAGGAGATTACTTCGAAAGGGGACTAGAGTTTCATGTGCCCATACGAAAAAAGTCTGGAAACTTATTTAATGATTCTCGTATATATATATATATATATATATGTGTGTGTGTGTGTGTGTGGATTGTTTTAAAAAGTATCGAGACTGAAGCTGTTTTTTTTCAAAAGAAAAATGAATAATGAATGAAACGTTAATTTTCTTTAGATTAGTCTTCTTAATATTAAGCATCCTTATTCCATCGATTTTCCTTTAATCGAAGCAACTGTGAAACTCCTCTGTTGATATGCTGTGAACATGTATAGTCATATTTTTTTAAATGTTTTTTTATGTCCTTAAATATTGATTTATTTTACAGGAAGAAAAGTAGCATGAGGCTAGGTCTGGTGGATACGGTGTGTATTACAATTGCCTACATGGATAAAATAGTTGGGCAGACTGAGTTCTTTAGCTTTGGCAAAGTAAACAGTCAAAAAGGACTAGTCCAAATTCAAACCAGCTCTGTTAAAACATTGACCTTGTGCCACATCCTGATCGTGGCAGAGAGGTTGGGTAAATATGAACAATTACACAATCTTGCATTTCACCCAAAACTGCAAATAGAAAAAAAATGTATCGAAAATGAGCACTCGTTAAGGATTCGTTTGGATAAATGTCTAGTCGTCTAGACATCATCACAATACTATGTTAGTTGCTTTGTTATACTCACGTCTTCATTTAAATTAAGATTCTGTCTCGATACTTTTTGATTCATATAAATCACTCAACACACACACACACACACACACACACACACGCACACACACACTGTAAATTGCGGTTTACAAGTTTTCCTTTTAAGCCTGGGCTAAAATCCAAAACTATACCTCTAGTTAACCACTATGTGGTTAGGATTTGGATTTTTTCTCTGATGTATAAGTCAACCACCATTTTTGTAGAGATTTTTTCATGCTTAAAAGTTCGAATTGTACGCTGCAATTTATGGTATATATATATATATATATATATATATATATATATATATATTGTTATCCGCAGACAGACTGTTTCGTTGTATCACAACTCTTCAGTGTGGCTAGACAAGCAGGACGCTTGAAGCTGGGATCGAAACCCGCCCAACTTTACTTTAAACTTAATAAACCACGTCAGCTCAGGAATGATAAGGCATTAATGTAGTAGCTGTCGTTCGTTTACATTTTATACCTTACCGAATACCAGAGTGCTCAATTCATTCGAAGAGCTTTACATTATGGGAGTGGCAACCGTAAATTCCTTCGCCAGAGTGATATATATATATATATATAAATATATATATAATACCCAGCGTTACCATATAGGTGGAAATAACGTATAGTGATAGAGTAATAAATAAGTTCGATAATATATTTATTTTTATCGGTTAATAACACTTAGAAGCGGTTCTCAGTAATATCTATAACGAAATAATCTATAACAAAATAATTTATTTTTTCTGCTTATTATTGGATGATCATTTAAGAAACAAAAATAAAGAAAGGAAAGAATATTATTTAATTCTTTCTGTTCTCTCTCATCTGATTTATCATCCTTTTCGATGTGCAACATTTTAGAACTGCTTACTTGTTTCATGTTTATTTGATTTCGAAATAGTGAAAGATAAGGGAACTAATTTCAAGGGAATGTGTAAAATTTAAACATTTTCTAAGTTGGGATACTCAAAAAGCACTTATAAGTCTACTCTCAGCGGCCAAATTGATTCGAAACCTAATTCATTTTCATCACCTGGCTCGTTCCAATATATATAGATATATATATAGCTCTATCATCGATATTGAGCACTGTCCATATTATATTGCACTTGGTTCGACACATAACACATAGTAATTTACTGACGACCAACACTTTCATGATATAATATAATATAATATGATATAATATAATATATATATATATATATATTCATTTCTTATCCCAAAAGTGTTATTTTTAATGAAATAATGTTTTTATTTATCATACTAACAAAAAGTCTTCCTCAGTAATTTTGACCTTAGTATGACTAGATATCCTTTGAAAAAGTGATTTGACGACGTTTTTCTTCTTTAGTACAGAGCACGAATAAGACGTTTTCCAAAAGTGACATTATACCACCATTTGAACTCACATTAGACTATACTGTGTTGAATTACTACCTTCTAAATACTACCTGTTTCATTAGAGTCACCAACTTGCGTGACAGAAGGCTGACTTCTCCAAAATCACTACACAACTAAACCAATGTCGCGAAAAAATGTGTCAACGTCCACTGTGAGGAGAAAACCTAGTGAAGCTGGCCGATATGGCAGGATTGCTGTCAAGAAAGCACTGCTGGTGAAGCAAAACAATGCTAAAAGGCTCTAGTGACCCAAGGCGTACGATAGAGAAGTGGAATAAAGTTCTTTGGATGAACAAATCAATTTTGAGTTGGCAAAAGAGATTCATCCCACTGTATCACACCAAACTTAAAGCATGGAGGAATCTCTGTAATGGTGGGGAGGAGTTTTTGGCAATTGCGAAAACGGGAATTTGTAACAGGTGAAGAGCAAATTGAATTAGACCGGCTATCACAGTATACTACAACATCACGCGATCCCCTCCGGAATTCAGCTTGTAGCTCAAGGTTTTCTACTCATGCAAGATAATGACTGAAAGAATACTAGTAAACTCTGCCAGAGGTACTTTAAAAGCAAAACGGAGCATTACATTGTTGACTGATGTCTTGGTTTGTGAAATCAGCAGACTTAAATCCCATTGAACTGGTGTGGGATGAACTTGGCCGAAAAGTCAGAGCTAAACTCTTGCAAGAAAGCTTGGCAGAACAATCTTCAGTCTACCTCCAGTCTCTATTGGAAAGAATGCCAAGAATATGCGAAGCAGTGATAGCGGCCAAAGGAGTCCATTTTGATGAATTAAAAGTAAGAAATTTTTTGTATCTTTTGGGTTTAATTTGTGTTTAACGTGGCTCAGGAAGACTTGTATTTAGTATAATAAATTAAACCACTGTGGTGCTAACTTGATTTAAAAAATAACACTTTTAGGAGGAGAAAAAAAATTGAGAGTGACAAAATACTTTTGACTAGTATATATATATATGTATATACATATTTATTGATATACATCTTTATATTCATATACATGTAAATATACATTTATATATATTAACCGGGACATTGGCCCAGCGGTTAGAGTGTTCGCCAATGGCCCGGGAGACCTGGGTTCAATCCCAGGTCGAGTCATACCAAAGACTTTAAAAATGGAACTTGATACCACCTTGCTTAACACTCAGCATTATAAAGTACGGTTCAAAGGTAAAGTGGAGCAATCCAGGGAATGGAGTAGCGCCCTCTCCTACACCTTGGTGTAGTAGCTATCGAAAAGGGAGCCTTCGGGTCACCCTCGACTATGGTCGCTAACTTTACTTACTTACTTATATATATATATATAAATTTAAATATATGTACATTTATATGTAAATTTATATATATATATATATGTTTATATATTTATATGTATATATATAATTATCCTTTTTGAATTACCCTGAGCTTTTAACATGTGGGTACAAAAAGTAAGGTTGTGGAAGTTTACTTAGCTTCGACTGTAGTAGCAAAACGAGATAGCAGTGAGCCGAAGCTTAGTATGGAAGGGGAGAGAAAGAAATGTTGTAAAAAGTGCGTATAGAAACAAAGGAAGAGAATAGTTTCTCTACCATTAACATGGGAAAAAAGGCGGCGACTATACACTCCACTCTTACACAAACAAAAAATTAACATAAAATAAAAACTAAAATGAATGAATAAAATAACATAAAATAAAGTATATGAAGGGTAGAATTGGAACAAGTAAAAGAGTTACTCGCCGTTGGACCGTCAAGTTGAAGTAATATGAAACAGTTTGTCGACGTAATACCCGGGCCTGGTATTCGAATTCAATGATCATTTCTTTTTTTTTTTCTGATTCGTTTCAACCCACTGACAGTCAGCTTCCAGCCAGGTAAAACACTGTTCAATCTGGTGTTAAATATATCCTTCTCTTCGTGGCTTGTCTTGATAATCCCACCTCAGAAAAAAAAAAATCAAATTTCGTGTTGAATATCTTCCACGGTCCTTCTTCTCCAAAATGTCGTCCGAAACTTTTTCTCTCAGAGTCAGCTTTGATGTGCTATCTTTTTTTTTCTACAAAGAGAATATAACTCTTGGCTTTTCTACAACGTTTACCTCCTTTCTTTGGAACAGAGTAGTTTAACGGAAAGCATCTCTAGATTTTCGACCCGACTTGACGTCCAAGTGTTGGCTAAATGGTCGAAACACTGCCTGGCAAAGTGGCCACTAGATGTGTTCCAGATTGCTTCCAGACTAAACTCAAACTGGTTCCAAAGAAGGAATAAAAAGAGCTGACTGGCCCAGGCCACTCGCTTTTATATCCATTTAAGGGGTAGTAACGGTCCAACTTTGAAATAAACCAATGGCATTCGAGCAATTATTAATTGCTGAATTTAAAAAAAGCATACGCATATTTCTGATCTTGAGCTAACCTAAGTTATGCTTAGTAGACGACAAACATCCTGATATGAATCACATTGAGCACTTATGAGGGTGTATTAAACCAACATGTTCGTTCTGTAGAACTCTTACAGCGTGACTTGGTAACAGATACCAGACGAATTGTTTAGATCTATTGTCGAGTAAAAGCCTGATCGAGTGCTGTTCGGCGGGTACATGGACTACAAATATATATTATCACTCAAGTTCTCATATTTTGTCTTAGAATATCTTTAACAGAAATATTTTAAAAGCTTCAGCTGTTTATTCTGAAGATTTTTGGTGCAAACTAAAAATGTCACCTGCTTTTTTTAATTGTTCTCAAGCAGAGCCAATAAATCTTATAAGATCATTTCGTCTGCTAAGCGCAAAAGATGTGATTTATAACTTTTTTATTAAAAAATATCAAACAATTTAATCACTAAAATATTTTATCCCTCCTCATCTGCCAATCGAGATTTTTATAGTCGAATTTAGTTTTATTGAAAAAGTTTTTAAAAATTCCGTCAATGTATCACAAAAAGAGAATCAATAAAACACAATAAAAAAAAGAAATATAAAAATGAAGTCGAATTAAAGTAATATAAAAATGACTATTTTGAGAGTTTGAAAAATAAGCTCGAGAATATTGATAAATCCAAACATTATTTTATATATATATATATATATATATATATATATATATATATATATATATATTGCTTTTTCATTTTTATTTTTGTTACTTTTACGTTTGTTTTCTCTACTTTCAATATTCTTTCTGTAGTTAATGCCAATTTATTCTTTCGTTTTCTTTCGTTTTCTTTCTTTCTTTCTCCCTTTCTTTCTTTCTTTCTCCCTTTCTTTCTTTCTTTCTTGTCATAGCAGGATTAAGAATACACTTAGGGAATCTCCTGCAGAGGCGTAAGATATCCCCACCACAAATGGGTGTCCTGTGTACGACACTAAATTACATCTGATGGTGAAGCTCTACTTCACGAAATCTTCGAAGTGTCCTACTCTATAATGCGGTTACGGAACAAGTGAGATATCTCCTATTAATAGATATAGCACTAACAATTTTTTCATCAGCACTTAATTTTCTTCTAAACCAAATATACTTGGTTTTAGTTATTTCTAGTGAAACATTAGGCAATCAAAACGCATATTATTAGGCATTATTTATTACATCTTGCAACCAAAATATGAATATGTTTCAGTTAAAACATACATATACCTTTTACACACACACACACACACACACACACACACACACACACACACACACACACACACACACACACACACACACATATATATATATATATATCGCTTTTCAATATTCTTTCTCTAGTTATTTCCGATTTCTTTCTTTCTTTCTTTCATGTAATTTTATTTTTGGTTGATTGATTGATTGGTTTTTACAGCATGTCAACCCGTCTAGGGTTAGTCTATGCATACAGTTTAAAGAATATCATTCATTGTACGAGGATCATTAAATAAGTTTCCAGACTTTTTACGTATGGGCACTTTTATTGATAGTACACAAATGAAACTCTAGTCCCCTTCGAAGTAATATCCTCCAGTTGCAATTCACTTGTACCGTTCCAACAACTTTTGGAAGGCCTCATGGAAGTCCTCTTGTGTGAGAGTGTCAATGACCTTTGTCACAGCCTCTTTTATCTCCTCAATTGTCTCATAACGACAACCTCTGAGTTTAAGAAATAACCAAAAGTCACAGGGAGCAAGATCTGGACTATAGGGACGGTGAGGAACTGTCTTGATGCCCATCTTGGTCAAATAGTCTGTGACAAAGATGGAGTTGTGGACTGGTGTATTGTCCTGATGGAAATGCCACTGAGCCGATTTGAAGAGTGCTGGCCTCTTCCCTGGGAATATCTTCCTGAACTCCCTTAAAACCTCAACATAGTAACCCTAACCCTAACCCTTTGGCCAATCAACTCTATTGTATTAGCTTCCTTACTCTTCCCACACCTCTCATCATCCCTCACAGACCCGCTGCCTTCCTTGAATCTCTTATGCTACTCAAAAACTGATGCTCGATTCATGCAAGAAGGTTGAAAATCAGTCTGAAGCATTCCATACGTTTCTGTGGCATTTTTTCCAAGTTTAAAACAGAATTTTATTGCATATCGTTCTTCTAAAGTGTCCTCACATGGAGATTGGATTTTTGAAATTCACCAGCTGTGACAATCAGGCTGTATTCCAATTGCTGCTGTAGCTGTTCATTTGAAGCTGAAGATGTATAGCTATAACATAGTGAATTTTCAAGAGTCTACGACTATTTTAAATGCCTCTACGATAAAAGTCTGGAAACTTATTGAATGCACCACTTACGTTCATATTTACATTTTTGTAGTGTTTTAAGAGTTGTTTTTTGTGAATGGTCCTATTTAATACGAATATTCTCTAATTGATCTATTTGACTCATAGATTCGATTCCAACAGGCGCTATCTCTTCGAGACAGAGTAGACCTCAGAGTAATGGTAATGAAGAGGAACTTCACAAGCCTCAAATCTATTTGAATTATAGCTGGGCTTCTAGTAGGCTCTACCACTCCGGGTCAGAGTAGACCTAGGAGTAATGTTAATGAAGGGGATTCTAGCATACCCCTATGCATAGGATACAGTCAGCCCCTACCGACTGGGCTATTTATTTCTTTGTTACAGAAGTGTTGTAATTTTATTTTAGACATACTGAGCCTCACCTGTCCAACAGTACGTATTGAATTCTAATTCCCGTATTTAATTTCTTACATATACTACATTAGGACTTTTCAAGACGCAAAGTAGTGACGGATTCTAACCCTAAAAAGTTGACTATCGTGTCACGGATGTTTTATTGCTGGTTTTGTTTGCGTAAAGGTTTGATTGGTTCATTTACAAACCAAAACTGATTGGATCTTTTCAGCAAAGAATGTCTGGTCGGTTTCTTGACAATTTCGATCGATATCAGCGACGCCATATATCGGTCAATGCAAATGAATATGAAATAGAATTTATTGAGATTTACCAGAAATCAAAACTATTTTATTGATGACAGCTCCAGGAAGATTTCAATATTTTGGAAGTCCAGTTGGCCAAGTCTGTTGAAATCCCCGACCGCATCTCTGCAGAGGGGTAACACCTCCGACGATGGTTCAGGGCATGACACTAAGAAGCCCCAGTCATTGAGCTTTGGGAGGGAATTTGGAGTATCCCTTCATTACCTTTATACTCAGGTCCACTCTGACCTGAGATGGTTGTACATTTTACGGTTCCACCAATGGGTAAAATAGAAATATTTAATAATTTTTTAATACCTGGAACCATTTATCTGAGTGTAAACAAAATAATAATGTTCAATAGAATTACCTGTGTAAAATAGCAATACTTCAAACCTTTTAACTGTGTGCAAACAAATGAGCTCTGGCTCGTTTAAGAATGTTACCTAAAAACTATTCGTTTACAAATCAGACATATTTATTTTAAGAATATAAACTGGATTTGGTATAAGATAACGTACAAAGGTTGATATGTCATAAAACCAACCAACAAACTAACCAATCAAAGAAATTTGATGAAAGTTTAATGTTTTCAAATATAAAAAACCGAAATGCTTAACGTTGGCAAATTATTCAAACTATAAATAAAACTATCCTCTGAAGACCTTGTGTTTTTTCCCATTTGTTCATTTTCATACAGTCGGATTTATTTCAGTTTCCCTAGATGAAAAAAAACTAAACAAAAAGCACCCCCACCCCCCAAAAAACAGAGAGTGATTACACCAGCAAGTAACGGAAATAACAACAGAAATAACTTTAGGATAAACAGGAAAACATCAATCGAAAAATCTAGAAAACAAAAATGGGAAGAAAAACAACGATATGTATACTTCAAGTGACAAACTCGGTAAGTTGATTATGGCTTAAAAGAGAAGACCTGAAGAAAGAAACATAATCCATATTAATTGCAGCACAAAATAATGCCTTAAGGATTAATTATGTCAAAAGAAGACCAGACCTAATGTTAATTAACATAAATAAAAGAACCTATGTACTGGATTTTGCCGTTCCAATGAAATTAAATGAAAGCGAAAAGCTAGAAAAATATTTGGACCAAACCAAAGAGCTGAAAAAGCTATGGAATATGTAGGTGACAGTGATACCCATCGTAGCTGAAGGACCAGGAAAAGAGACAGGAGATTCGGGAGATTAAAGAACGAATTGAGACCAACCATACTATAGCATTGACAAAATAAGCTTGGATACGTTGAAGGGTTCTGGTAATCTCTGTAGATTCTTTATAACAAGGGTCTTGGATATGACATTAATCTGTATCTGATAGTGAGGCTCCAGCTCTAGAGCTTTGGAGAATGTTGAGTAGCTCTTCATTGCCTTTACTCCCAGGTACACTCAGACCTGGAGTGGTAGTACCTGTTAGGGTCCCATCTAGGGATCAAATAAAGCTATTCAATACTTCACTAGAAATTCTCTAACTGTGTACTAACAAATGATAAATATTAAATTGAATTATTTGTGTCAGATAGCAATACTTGAATCCATTTAACTGTGAGCAAACAAATGATTAATATTAAATTGAAATATTAGTATGAGACAGAAATTTTGAAACTATTTAACTGTGTAAACGAAAGAATAATGTTGACTTGAATTACAAGTGTTCGATAGAAATACTTAAAACCATTTGACTGTATGCAAACATATGAACACTAGCTCATTTAAAAATAATGTCACCTACTGATAATTTGCTTACAAAAAATCTTGCCCTGTCGGCTGGGGCTGTAGAATACACTGATTGCACCTCTGCAGAGGGGTAACTCCCCCAGTCCCAATGAATATCCTGATATGACACTAAACAATCTGATGGTGAGGTTCCAGTAATACTGGGGTTTTGAGGAATGCGGAGCACCCCTTCATTGCCATTGCTCCTAAGTCCACTCTGGCCCGGCGTGGTAGAACCTGACAGGGTCCTATCTATGGGTTAAATAGAACTGACGGCATACTTGCGCTAAACTGAATTGTTTGATTAAATTGAATAGCTTGAAATAGAAATGTTTTTGACAATCAAACCGTACTTATATTTAAACTGCGTGCTTGTGCTGGACTGAATTATTTGAAATGGAACTGTTTTTTGACATTGAAACCGTACTTGCACGAAACTAATTTGTTTAATATAGAACTGTTTTGACATTTAACTGTGTGTAAACAAAATCTTCACTTATACTAAACTGAATTAGAACTGCTCGACTAAACTGAACAGCTTGAAACAGAAATGTTTTTCACAATTAAACCATACTTACATTTAAACTGCGTGCTTACGCTAAACTGAATTGTTTGCAATTGGACTGTTTTTGACACTGAAATTGTATTTACACTAGACTGAATTGTTTGATATAGAACTGTTTTGACATTTAACGGTGTAAACAAAATATGTACTTATGCTAAACTTAATTAGCTGAATTAGAATTGTTTGACGAAGCTGAATAGCTTGAAATAGTAATGTTTTTGATAATTAAACTGTGTACTTATGCTAAACTGAATTGTTTTAAATAGAACTGATTATTTACATAAAAATGGATTTGGCGTTAAATGACCGACAAAGGTTTATATGCTATAAAACCAACCAACCAACCAACCGACCAGCTTACAAATGATCTATCTATCTATCTATCTATCTATCTATCTATCTATCTTACACACTTACCCACTAGATCTTTAGGTCTAAAAATTAGGTTTCAGTATTATACACGATTAGATATTAACGTTTGTCTCGCCACCTGTGTCTTTATATTCGGGTTGGCCCGACTAAAATAACTTATATCTATGGTCCAAATTAATTAATACTCAACAAAGTTTAAAGGTCATTGAGCTTTATGTTATTTCTCTCTTTTTCAATGCTGTATCAGTGGAACTCAGAATTTGCTAATTTTATCCCTGACAGAGGGGTAAAACTCCCCAACCACGCAAATAAAATTAGTATCCTGTGTATGACACTAAACTGCATCTGATAGCGAAGTATCCCATCATAGCCATTATTCTCAAATTCACTCTGACTCGGAGTGTCGCATACATGGGTCAAATCGATATATTTAAACATTATTCGTATATTATAGGACTCTGTGCAAAAAAGTCTCTGAAGCAGCAACTATAAAAAAAAAAAAGGTGTAAATATGAACGCGATTCTCTAACCTTTAGATATAAAATGCTCTCAGGACGAGTTGACATGCAATCATACTTGGGTCAAATAGATATATTTAAACATTATTCATATTCGATAGGACCCTGTGCAAAAAAGTCTCTTAAACAACTATATAAAAGGTGTAAATATGAACGCGATTCTCTGACCTTTAGGCATAAAATGCTCCCAGGACGAGTTGACATGCAGTTAAAATCAATCAATAAATCAGTAAAAAGCTATATATATAGTCCAAATCAATTGACCTCAGAAAAGGTATGAATCCCTTATCCACTTAACTGTGGATTAGATAGTATCACTGCTGTTCTTCTACTAGGATGGCTTTGACGTTAAATAACTCACGAAGGTTGATATGCCATTGAACAAAGAAACCAAACCAAAAACCAAATTAATTGATATATAACAAAGAGTTTAAAGATCACCGAACTTAACGTTATTTTTCTCTTATATTTGTCTTCTCATTCTTTATTTCTTTTGTTTTTCTCCTGTGATTCGAAAGGATTCCAGTCAACTGATGCTCCTGTATTATCAACTCACCAATACTTCTGATACCACGTTTTCAAGCCCATAGAAAAGTAGAAATACTTATCGATATGTAAATTAATTTAGCACCGGAATTCTGCAATTTAATACCTATTTACAAGACCTTATGCCAAACATGTTCTCAGACGAAAGAAAAAACTCACACATACATACGCAGACATATGTATACATATACAAAAAAAAAAGGGAGAAAGAACTATCAGTAAATTTAAAACCACAAAACTTCCCATCATACACACTTACACACACAAAAAAAGCCGTTAGTGAAACCCAAAACCACTCCAACTTCAACACACAAACACACAACTATAAACATATTAAATATCAAAGACGGGTAAAGCAGACTAAAATAAACACACTCCAGGAAAGAGGAACAACGACCCCTATATAAATCAGTTTGACCAGCCAAGGGTCATTTATACTGGAAACAAGAGTGAGTTCAAGTCTCATTGAGTACCCCATTAAAAAGGCCTTGTGCCACAGATGAAAGCAACAAACTGGAAACATACATATATATCACACGTATGTAAGAACAAAATAAATAAATTCAAAAAATACAAATCTCTTCGTGGATCTTATTTTAGAATATATCCTTATTTTTTCTTTGGACCTACAACAACCACCTTTGAATAATAAATTCTATATAACCTAAAAAATGTATGATTCAATATTAAATATTCAATTGGCATTTATCCGGTTTGTACATTTAAAAAATGACTTAAATATGTGATAAACATCATAAGTCTGAGATTGCTTAATAAATCTAAAGCTTTCTAAGCAACATTGGTTTAGTTTCTTTGTTTGACGGCATAATAACATTTCTGAGTTATTTAACCCTAAAGCTACCGTTGTAGAAGAATTGAATTGGTACAATTTAACTAATACGAGGTGCATACGATAAGTTTCCAGACTTTTTTCGTATGGGCACTTTTATTGATAGTACACACATGAAACTCTAGTCCTCTTCGAAGTAATCTCCTCTGGTTGCAATGCACTTGTTGTACCGTTCCAACAACTTCTGGGAGGCCCCAAGGAAGTCCTCTTGTGTGAGCGTGTCAATGACCTTCGTCACAGTCTCTTTTATTTCAAGTTTAAAACACAATTTTATTGCATATCGTTCTTCTAAAGTGTCATATTGCATTTTTGAAATTCACCAGCTGTGACAATCAGGCTTTAGTCGGGTGTATTCCAATTGCTGTTGTAGCTGTTCATTTAAACCTGAAATCATAAAAATTGGTCAGTTATCTTATAAGACGTATAGCAATAATATACTGAATTTTTAAGAGTCTACGACAATTTTAAATGCGTGTACAAAAAAAATCTGGAAACTTATCGTAATCACCTCCTAACTGGAGGGTTTATAACTTTCCCATTGATATCAGTCAGAAAATAAACGTAATTGCGCGACTGGAATTTGAACTTGCCTACTTAGATGTTAACGTTCAACACGTTATCGACTACAATGCGAGGACTTCTTTTACCGACATTGACTTCGTTTAAATCATGCTAAAAGCACAGGTTCCCGACAGATCCCACACATTAAGCAGTAATAAGTCGGTTCAATACTAAAATGAGTTAGTATATAAGCAACAGCAGGTACTACAAGCAACATGTAGCTTGTGTAACATATCTCAGCAAAGCTTAGTAAATAGCATCAAAGAGTTTAAATATCTAAAAAATTATTCACATTGATACTTGAATCTTAGCTGTCAGTCTCTAAGATATATGTCATGAGAGTAATATCTTTTTTTGTTTTACGCCGCTACAATGACATGCTCAGTGGTGCCAGACTGCGGACTCAAAGTAAGCCAGTTCGAACTCCAGTCACGCTATTATGTTCATTTTCAGGTTAATACATTTCAGAAAAGTATTAACCTTCTTATTTCTCCCTAGCCAATGGTTAAATAGTATTATTGCTGTTTTTCCTAAAGGATAGCTTTAGCATTAAATAACCCACGAAAGTCGAGACACCAGTAAACGAAGAAATAACCACGAGTAATTGCAATGTGTTTGCTTCTCTTAATGGGAGCTTTTCTGCGCCGCCAGCTTCTTGTATTTTTCTGAAAACTTGGTTGTGAGTTTTCTCGAAAGAAATGTAAAATGTAAATTTTACCTTTCAAAACATGAAGTAAACTACATACATTCTCAATTTATAAACTCATGCAAAGTTGAATATTTAAATTGTTGTAAAGTTGAAAAGTTGTGAAGTTTCATTCACACGTGACATTGATTAACGTTCATTCTTGAAATGTAAACAGTTCTGAAACAGAAACCGTTTGATGAAGATCAAAGGCCGGAACCAGTTGGGACACACACATACACACACACACACATACACACACACACACACACACACACACATATATATATATATATATATATATATATATATATATAGGGTGGTGGGTGTATGCGTGTTTTGTTGAAATGACGGGAAGGAGATCTTTTAGCATTTTTTATTTAGTGTTTCTTGTGAACATACAAGAGAAATCGTTTTAGGACAAATGATATGCAGAAGATTTTGAAAGGATTATTCCTTCCAAGCGCTTTCGGCTGATCCGTCAGAAATTTTTAAGGAGTGCTGTAAGAAATTTTTTGTAGATGCGTGAAAAGTTTACATTTGATACTCATTTTAAAGAATACAACCATGTTCAAAAAAGATTTTGTTAAGAGTAGGCACACACACACACACACACACACACACACACACACACACACACACACACACACACACACACACACACATTATATATATATATATATATATATAATCTATTGATAGCTGTCCGTGCCTTCACCAGTCGAGAATTTATGTCCCTTTCCGTAGATGAGACGCTGCTTCTGAGGTAGATGAACTTGTCCACTAGTTTCAGAGAACCACCATATAGTGTGGAGATGTCTCCTCTTTGTTTAAAGCACATATATTCTGCGTTCACATAGAGGCCTATGCCACTTGCTGCCTGCTCTAGTCTATGCAGCAGGGATTCGGCCTGGGCGGGTGTATTTACCAGAAGCGATATGTCATCAGCGCAGTATGCGTTCGTAATAGTTTGTGCGGGGTATCGTCTGCTTCTTGCCTTTTCCAGTGTAAAGCCATTTTCTTTCATTAAATATATTGACGTTCGAAGCATGTAATCTAGGCAGATTATGAACTGGTATGGGGTTTATGTATACTCTTGTAGAACACTTGTGACAATGCCAAAGAAGTCTGTATCTTCATTCGGTAAGCGAACTTTCGTGTTTTTATATATATATTTATATATATTATGGCTGCGACTGTTTCTTAAGGGATACTATAGGCTAGAAGGTGTATGGAGTCAAATGCCTTGGAGAAATCAACAAATAAAAGTGTCATCTCGAGTTTTTGCACGAACTCATAAAATTCGACGGGTTGTTAGAATTTCAGACATATCCGATAAAATAAAACAATTTTTTCCAAGCAGTGGTCATATCTTTGCTACTATATGGACGCACCACATGGACGCTGACAAAGCGTAGAGCGAAAAAGCTTGACGGCAATTGCACACGAATGCTATTACTTATAATGAACACATCCTGGAAGTAACATCCCACAAAATAGCAGCTGTACGGCCACCTACCTCCCATCTCTAAAACCATCCAAAGTAGATGAACAAGACACGCAGAACACTGCTGGAGAAGTAAGGACAAACTTACAAGTGACTTTTTCTAATGGACTCTTTCACACGGGCGAGATACTGTTAGACGACCAGCGAGGACTTATCTACGAAAGCTCAGTAGACAGGATATAGTCTAGAAGATCTGCCGGGAGCGATGGACGATAGAGACAAATGACGATTAACAGAAAGAGAGAAAGAGAGAGAGAGAGAGAGAGAGAGAGTAAGGGAAATCCATACTCACAGCACGACAGGATGATGATGATATATATACGTACCTATATATAATTGTGTGTGTGTGTGTGTGTGTGTGTGTGTGTATTTGTGAATTTAACAAATCTACCATATAAATATTCTAAAGAACAACAATAAATATTAAAAAAATTTCTCCCTCTCTCATTTTCTTCACCCTCTCTCTTATATATATATATATAAAGTAAAGTTGTCTCCCTTTAGTCGAGGGCGACCAGAAAGCTCCCTTTTCAATAGCTACTACAACGATGGCGAAAGGCGCTACTCCTTTCCCTGAATTGCTCCACTTTACCCTTGATACGTACTTTATATTGCTGAGTGTTAAGCAAGGAGGTATCAAGTACCATTTTTAAAGTCTTTGGTATGACACGACCTGGGATTGAACCCAGGTCTCCCGGACTATTGGCGAACACTCTACCCACTAGACCAATATATATATATATGTCTCTCTATATATTTACTTATAAATTACTGTGTTTCTATCTATCTATCTACCTTCCTACACACAGACACACACTCATATCTATATATATTAATATATTCATATCTATATATATATGTTTATATTTTAAGAATATTTTATATCTTTTATGTATGTATGTATGTATATACATCTCTCTCTCTCTATATATATATATATATATATATATTCATGTTTATATTTGTATGTATTTATATTTTTATATACATAATCATATTTGTATCTCTCTCTAAATATATAAGTATATATCTATATGTATACATCGGTCCATTCGTAAAATGGTTTCAGTGTTCGCCAGTGGACTGAGTGACCAGCGTTCAGTCCTAGGTCATGTCATACAAAAGACTCAAAAATGGTACTTGATGTCTACTTGCTTAACTCTCAGCATTATAAGGTACGAATCAAGGGTAAGTGCAGCAACCCAGGGAAAGGAGTAGCACCCTCCCGTACAAGTCAGTGGTGTAGCTATTGATCGCCTTCGACTAAAGTCGGCTAACCTACATATTATATCAATATTCATATTGTATTTGCATTATATACGTTATATTTGTATTCTATTCATTATGTATATATATATATATATATATATATATATATATATATATATATATTTATATTGCACACGCATATATTTACTAATTCCAGCGCATGAGTAGGATATGACACATCGTGAATTTTTAAGGTTTCTTTTTTCAAGACTGAAACTCAAAGTCGCCAGAATGTAACTTGGGGTTTATTTTGTAATAAGTTTTTTTTTTTTAACTAGCTCTGTTGTTTTTGGCATATACATAAAGCCTTTTTCAAATAATTTCTTTGCCTCAGCTTATTGTTAGGAGGAATAGCTTTAGTGCATTTATTAGTATTATATAACAAGTCCTGGAGGCAACACTCCACAAAGCACCAACTATACGGCCACCTACCTCCCATCACGAAAATTATCAAAGTTAGACGAACCAGGCATGCAGGACACTGCTGGAGAAGGAGGGACGAACTCATAAGTGATGTACTCCTATGGACTCCCACATATGGCCGAGCAAAAGCAGGACGACCAGCTCGAACATACATACAGCAGCTATGTGAGGATACGGGATGTAGCCCTGAAGACCTACCAGAGGCGATGAACGATAGGGAGAAATGGCGACATGATGATGATGATGATGATATATATATATATATATATATAACACTGGTCAACAAAAGAAAAAAAAGTTGAAACGGTGTCGAACACCAAACATCGTTTTTAGCTAATTTGTGGACGCTGAATCCGAAAATGACCTTACTTTTTCTTGATTAGCTACAGTTTCTGCTGTACAGAAATGCTTCATTTTTGAAAAAAAACATTTTTTAGATTTATTTTCTGTATATATGATATTGACCGATGACAATATTTCTCAAAGTAAAATCGTTGAAACCTCTCAATTCGTATTGAAACCAACAAATATTGATCAGCTTATTGAGAAATACTATTTTTGCAAAAACAATCAGACCCTAAGTCTTTAAAAATAACATGATTGAATTTATCGAGACCAACAAGTATTTTCATCAAATCATTTTCTAAACTAACAGTAGAAATAAAACCTTTGTGAACATAAGAACTATGATTGAGAATTTTCTTTTTCTTGTTTGTCTGTCATGTTCAATGTTATTTAAGTCCTTTTTGATACTTCAGGAATTGTCACCCATCATTCATTTGTCCCACCATCCCTGGTAGTGATTTTTCATTGTTTTGATAATCTGATGGAACCATTCTCCTTGCTCATCACTCATATCGCCGCAATTATCCGAAAATTTATCTTGGGGGTGATATAAAAAATGAACCTTAATACTCATATTAGCACCTATGTCCTATAGACTTTTCAACAGCTTTTCCACAAAGTCCTTGTCCTTTTCAGCCCGGCGATTGCCTAAGAAGTTTTTAACGACATAAACAAACGATGTCCAAGTGCGTAATTCCAAGTCATTCATTGAATTACCAAATTTATCACCCTTAATGAGTTTCCTGATGTTATGGTGAAACCATTTGCATGATGTTCATCATGTACAATGAATGAAGTGGATTTAGTTGGGTTGGGTTTCTCAATGTACTTGGTTTCCATCTGTAATGAAGGGACAAAAATGATCGGATAAATTTATGAATATCAAACTGAAGATTTTAGGGTTTTATTTTTTTTATGTCACCTTAATTATCAGGTTTACTAAAGTGTTTTACTAATAAAGTTTATTAGTTAACTTGAATTTTGGCGCTAAATTGGAAAAATTCGGTACTTCTATTTAAAATTCTTTTGACTCAACATTTTCTTTCTTGGCAACACCCCACAAAGCAGCAGCTATACGGCCACCTACCACCCATCACGAAAACTATCCAAATTAGACGAACCAGACATGCAGGACACTGCTGGAGAAGTAGGGACGTGGTCATAAGTGATGTACTCCTGTGGACCCCTTCATATGGCCGTGCGAAAGCTGGGCGACCAGCTCGAACATACATACAGCAGCTCTGTGAGGATACAGGGTGTAGCCCTGAGGACCTTCCGGAAGCGAGGAACGATAGGGAGAGGTGGCGAGAAAGGGTCAGGGATATCCGTGCCGATGGCACGACATGATGATGATGATGATATCAGATAGCCGACATAAATTTCTCTGCTTACATGAAAATTGATGGGTTTCTACGACCTTGATTAATTAATTTTTGCGATCAGCCGAGATGGTAAATCGATTTTTTTTCCAAAAACGAGCGATTACATCGCAACAAAAACTGTAGCTAACCATAAAAAACTAAGGATATTTTCGGAATCAGCACCATTAAATTAGTACCCATTAAAAAAAAAAAGAAAAAAATGTGCTTTGTTTATTGGCACCAAAATCGTGTTCAGTGTTATTTGTATTCAGAATACATGATATCAAATAAATAAATGATATCAAATCAACAAATGATATCAAATCAACAAATGATATCAAATAAATAAATGATATCAAATCAACAAATGATATCAAATAAATAAATGATATCAAATCAACAAATGATATCAAATAAATAAATGATATCAAATCAACAAATGATATCAAATAAATAAATGATATCAAATCAACAAATGATATCAAATCAACAAATGATATCAAATCAACAAATGATATCAAATAAATAAATGATATCAAATAAATAAATGATATCAAATCAACAAATTATTATAAGAGTGCAATTAAAAGAAAGAAATAAGATTGATAATCCTTAAAAGTCCAAGAGATTTTGAGAAAGATTGTTTATAGACAATGTGATGGTATCTTCAAACAATGTATTTTTGATAAATTTTCAGCTTTGTTTACATCAAGATATGTTATACAGAGTTACATCAAGTTCTATCTGAGTAGATAGTGCAACAATCAATATTTTTTGGTGATCTCAATCTCTGTTATCCGATACAGAATTGTAGAACAACCATTTTTATATTAAAATATCTAAGCAATTAAATCATTTTTTGATTTTTGTACGAACTATTATTTCTAACTTAGCAATGATGGCATATAATTATTTTACATCTCCAGCTTGAAGAGCTACCTACAAATTGAACTGGCAATGTTTAATTAAACACGAATAATTTTCTTAATAAGGTAACTCGTTATTATTTTGGGGAAATAAAGTTCGGAAATTTCTATTCTATTCGATTAGTTACGACTTGCAGCAGTGTATACATTCACTCCTGTGCCAAGGTTAAGATGTGACACTAGGTCAATTTTTAAGCGGAGTAAAGCAGATATAAGACTATTTGCCAAACCTTGACTAACGAGAAGAGAGCTTGAATTCAGAGTTTTCTATTTTACATAACACTAATACCCTGGGTAAAGATATGAATCCAACTATTCTCTCTTCTGCTATGGGTAAATAGTAGGACAAACTGGACTCTTTAACCTCGTTATGACAACCAATCTAGGAGAAAGAATTCAAATCAAAAGAGCTCGTTTGCCCAGTTGGCTGGGACTGTAGAATACACTGACTGCTTCTCTGCAGAGGGTAAGACCCCCCACCCCAATGAGTGTCCTGTATATATGACACTAAACAATCTGATGGTGAGATTCTAGCAATGCTGGAGCTTTGGGGAATGCGGAGTACCCCTTCATTGCCATGCTACCACTCTGACCCGGAGTGGTAGCACCAGATAAGGATCCTATCTACGGGTTAAATAGAACTAAACGGTGGTTGGAGTTTACTGTTTTTATACATTTAAACTGCGTATTTATGCTGAACTGAATTGTTTAAAATAGAACTGTTTTGATATTAAAACTGCGTACTTATGCTAAACTGAATTGTTTGAAATTGAACTATTTTTGACATTGAAACTGTACTTACACTAAACTTAAATGTTATATATAACTGCTTGAATAGTTTGAAATAGAAATGTTTTTGACAATTAAAGTGTGTACTCATGCTAAACTGAATTGTTTGAAATATAACTGATTATTTACATGAAAAAGGATTTGGCATTAAATAGCCTACAGAGGTTGATATGCCATAAAACCCACCAAACCAAAGCAAACCAAAAGAGTTCGTTCGTCAATTTACTTTGAGAGTTCTTACTCCACCGCTTCCTTTTGGGAGGAGACTCTCTGTGGTGAAGTAGCTAACGTAGTGGACTGCAACATCGAGTTTGAACTCTAGTCGCGCCATTACGTTTACTTTCGGACTTTTAGCCTTGGGAAAAGTATCAACCCCAGCTATTTGTTAAATGGTAACACTACTGCTTTTTTTTACAAGGATCGGGTTGGCATTAAATAACCCATGGAGGTTAAAAAAATAACAAATTATTTTTAATTACAGAAAAAGTAACAAATTCACTCTCCCTCTTAGGCATAACAAATTTGGTTGTTCTACATAAAATGGTTTAGCCGTCAATTGATGACAGAGATGAAAAATAGTATGGACGCGGCTGGTTTTTCCATTGCTACTGAAGCCAGCGTGATTGGATCGAAGGAATAATAAGAGACCGGCTGACGTAATGAGGTAGCAAGTCACTTACGAGGAATGCTACCAGCAGTGTTACACCTTCTCTGGAGGATAACTCGATTAAATCGACGTTTAGTTCTGGTATAGACGTCATGTTGGCCGAGGATCGTAACCTGGCAACAATAACGACCACTTTTGCTAATATTTCTTTTTCTATCAATTTCATTTAAAACATTCCGTTGTCCTAGAGCTTCGATCAGCATTCTTATCTAGTCAGATTGGTTCAAGAACAGCTGATCTTAGTTGTGAGCTTGGAGAGGTTGAATGGCTGTTTCAAAAAGTTTTCCTTTCTATTCTTTCAAGCAACGCGTTTACAATTCATTGGTTGAGTTAGGCTTTTAAAAATAGTTCAAGATAGCCGAAGAAAAAGTGTAATTTAACGTGAAACCCCTCGCAAGATAGAAGGTGGGGAGCAACTTATCAATGAAAGAATGAGTATTTCTGTTCATCAATTCCACAATACCAGATCACAATCGCCTTCTTGAGATTGACCCAAAAAGAACGCTAACGTCTGAAATAAAAGTGAACGGGTTTTTATGAAAAGTATGTCTATCGTTTTTCGTCATCAGGGAACAAGTAATAACTTTTCCGCTTTGAGACTTCTCTTCTTGAGATTTTTTGACCTCTTCGATGCTCTCGCAACGTTACGCGTGGGTTAATGTTTCAAATTGACGGTAGAATGCTGGAATAGAAATTGATTGTTGATCTTCAATCGGACGAATAGATAAGTAATCAGACTGCTGGATTGTCAGAAATAATCGAAGATCGATTAACAGTCTGCAAAGTAGATACACTGAGAGACAGTTTGACAAAATATCAGATACAGAAAAGTAAAATTGTATGCTTGTTGATATAAAAAAGGAACTAAGATACATTCTCAGATAAATTGTAATGAATAGTCTGTTGGTCAGATATACAGATGAACGGAAAGATAAGACGAATAAGAGAGGGAGAGAGAGAGAGTAGAAAGAGAAAGAAAGAGAAAAATGAAAAAGAGAAAGAGAGAGAGAGGGAGAGAGAGAGATCTGAAGAGAGCGAAAGAGAGATAAAGAGGGAAAAAGAGATAGAGAGAGAAAGTGAAGAAAAGAAAGAAAATGAAATTGACAAAGAGAGAAAAACAAAGGCAAGCAAAGAAAAAAGAAAGATAAAAACAGAGAGAGAGAGAGAGAGAGAGAGAGAGAGAGAGAGAGAGAGAGAGAGAGAGAGAGAGAGATACTGGGGAAGATACAGAAAAAAGAGAGAGATATAGTAAAACAATAAATCAGAGAGTGGAAAAGAAAGAAATTGGAAAGAGGGGAATAGTTTTATGGACATATTTCCTGGGTTATTTAAGTCTCGTCCCTGTTGAAGAACAACAGAATTTAACCTATAGAATATAAGACCGAAAGTGAACTTTATAACGCGACTGGAGTTCGAATTCGCTAACTATGATGTCGCAGTCTAGCACGTTAACCATTACACCCCCTCTCCCTGAGAGAACTAGAAAGAAATAAAATAGATACATTGATAGATAAGAGAAAGAAGAAGAAAGGAAAGAGAAGACGAGAGAAAGAGAGAATGAGAAGGAAAAAAGAGAAATTACCTGAAAAATAGAAAGAAAGATTATATATATATATATATAGAGAGAGAGAGATAGATAGATAAAGATAGAGAGAGAGAGAGTAGGGGGGGCTGAATGCGAACTTAATTGAAGAGAAATCTTGATACACAGAAATAATTATCAATCTATATATAGAAAGCCTTATTTGCTAGGGCTGTAGAATACGCCGACTGCATCTCTGCGGATAGGTAAGATCCCACCCCCTCAATGAGTGTCCTGGATATGACAGTAATTTCAGTCCAGGAGCTTTGGAGGAATGTGGAGTACCCCTTCATTGACATTAATCCAAGGTCCACTTTGACTCGGATTTGTTGTGCCTGTTAAAAAAGGATTTGGCATTAAATAACCTACAATAGTTGATATGCCATAAGTTTCAACCAACCAACCAACCAACCAACCAACCAACCAAACTATACAATTTTTATCAGATGAAAACAACAAGATAATTAAGTAAGTTACTTCCTGTACCATCCACACCGGTGTGCTTCTATCTTATTCTTTCGTCACAGACAGATTTTTAAGAGTAAAAAAACCCCACAAAGACAAAAACAAAACAAACAAAAAAAAAAAAAAGGAAAAGAAAAAAAGACGCTCAATCAAAGAGTTTCCAAGTCAGTTATCTTCAAAATATTCACCGACAAATGACTCTTTAACAGATAACCAAGAAAAGGAAGAGAGATACTTTATATATTACATTGCAGAAGATAAAAACGTATTATTTTGTTTTGGGCGAAATCAGATAAATTTCTGATGATCATGGGACAAATGTTGAACGCAGACAAACTTTTTCTCGCTCGGATTACGCAGGAATTGCGAAATTTCCAGATATACCCCGAATTCGTTTGGGCCCCACCCAAAATATACCCTTTTAATATGTCACATTTCTCAACAGATGATCTTGAAACAATGTTAGACATCATGGAACACACTGACATTAAGTTTACGTCTTGAAGGTATATAGAGTTTCGAAGATTGTTTAATGAGATATCTCACGGCGCCATTTATTTAACCAATTTTTTTCCTCTCAACAAAAAACTTGGAAAAATTTGCCTGAACGATTTAAAAAAAAACATCATCGTGTTCAGATACATTCTCTCCCCGAATGCATTTTAGACTGCAATTAATATTTGACTAAATAATTTTAAAAACATTAATTATAGAGAATACTCCCTTTTCTAAAGGATATGATTTTTAAAACGCATATTCCCTTCTTGCATTTTAGCTTGATTTTAACGGCAAGTCAACCTGTTAGGTATTATTTTTTCCCAAGAGGTTCGGGAATTGCGAGCGTTGTGCGTTTATATTTGTATTTTTTTGTGTGGTTTCTTAATAATTTTTTGCACACTGTTATTTGATACCAAATTTTACAATCCAATACAAATAATTTGGAATAGGTTTCCTTCTCAGATGGGACTCAAATAGGTGTTACCATTTTATCTTCGAGTAGACCTGTGAGGAATGTTCATAAAACGGTACTCCATACTCCTCGGAACTAAAGCCTTACCACCAGATACAGTTTAGTGTTATGCACAGGATACCCCATTTTTTGGGGGGAAAGTCCTTTTTCCCCTTCTACCGAGGGATATAATCAATGTATTCTAAGCTTAGTATGAAGCGAAACGCAAACACCGTTTTCAAGGGTTTGAACCCGGCTCGCCGAGTTTATTTTTCTGACGACGATCCTCACATTATGGTTTAATGGTTGGCAAGAAGATCATTGGTAATGAGTTCGTTTCTGACTGAGTGCCCTCATACTTTTTGTCTTGTGCTATATTTAAACTATGCTTAGTAGATAATTATATTCTTTCACTAATCGCGCTTTTGTTTTATACGAATTGTTAAACAGGCAGATGTACAAATATACGGTTTTATCATTACACGACACAAATAGACGTTTACAACGCTTCAGTGTTCAAATGGAAGTTGGTTTTGGTGCGGTCTCAATAGACATTTGTACTACGTTTATATCTTAAACGTCAGTCGGATGTCGTGATAACCTCGACGTGAGCAAAAGTGACGAACACACAGAAACCCCATCTTGGATCGTTAATACCAAAGTTTATTCGTTACTTCACTTTTTAAGTAGTGGTCCGGAAGAGCGAAAAAGTGTGAAAAATAAGTCAACCGCATAAGCTAGACAAAGAGAAACATCATGTTGTGAAGAGAGAGGGAGAGAGAGAGAGAGAGAGAGATGGTAGACACAGACCTTGTATTATCTTCAACGTTTTATCTTGTAGTTCTAACACGTGCTTCCTCGCAGGGTCTGTCCTCATCGCTGCGTGTCCAGGTTCCAACTGCTGTCTTTACATCGTAATGTCCCGCAACCAACTAACTCTTTTCTGTCTCCAATCCCGCATCTGCTGCCTTTTGGCATTTTCATTTGAGTTTCTTTCAGCCAATCAGAATACGTTGTCGATTCGCTGCTGATTCGTTTCTATTTCTAATCCAGGCGTCTTTAATTATTTTACACAGGCATTGATGATAAAACGAGCTTATGGAAAATAATCAAACAGGTCTATCTATCTATCTATTTATCTATCTATATATCTGGATGTACCCTCATAGTAAAAGTATTGACAGGTGAGTATGATTGACAAAAGAAGAAGATATAACAAAAGACTATCAGCTCTATATCTGAATCACGTGGTGTAACGGCTACAGTCGTAGGAAATGGATACGGCAATCTGAGTTCAAATCCTCGACGTATTTGTTTGTATTTCACACAGCTCTAATACCTTTAAGAAAGGCATACATTCAACTATCCTCTCTCAAGATAAGGGTAAATAGTAGAGCAGACGAGGCTTTTTAACCTTGTTATGGTAAACGGTCGAATGGAAGGAAAACCGTGAATTCAGATCTGTTAAACTCCGCTGAAAAATTGAAGGGGTTGGGTATATATATACTCAACAGAGAGAGAGAGAAGTTTTTTATATTTATTGCTTTTGTGATAACACGAAAGTGTTTAAAATAAAAGACACACACACACACACATACACATGCACATGCACTTAAAAACTATCTTATCTTCCTCTCTTTATTCATGTCTCTCTTCTGTCTCTCTTTCTGTAAGAGAGAAGATATTTTCTTTTATTTTTTTGGCTTGTTCCTATCTATCAATCAATGGAATGATCAATCGATCTTACGATAAAGTTAATAATATCTTAGATAGTGGGTAGAGTGTTCGCCAATGGTACGGGAGACCTTGGTTCAATCCCAGGTCGCGTCATACCAAAGACTTTAAAAATTGTCCTTGATATTTCCTTGCTTAAAACTCAGCAATATAAGGTACGTATCAAAGGTAAAGTGGAGCTATGCTGGGAAAGGAGTAGCGCCCTCCCCTACACCTCAGTGTCGTAGCTATTAAAAAGGGAGCCTCCTAAAAGACTGTCTCCTATATCTTGGTTCTCTCTCTCTCTCTTTATCTCCTTCCCTCCTTCTCTGTCTCCTTTGCTCTCTCTCTCTCTTCCTCTATATTTCACTTCCATAGCTTTGGTATGGCAACCAATATAGGAGAAGGAAAACTCTAAATTCAAACAAACTGTACATTCCTTAAAAACTAACCTTATGTCACATCCAGCCCGTGACAAATAAGTTGGTTGAATATATACGTCCGTTGTCAACGTTGATTAGGGCCAGTGTACGTAATTATGTCACTACAGTGCTATTTGTAGGATTTAATGTCAAAAAGTAATTTTTGGAAATAGTCATTAAAAAAATACGTTTTAAATAATATTCTTTGTCGTTGCATGTGCAGCAGAAACGCAGAGCTTTTTTGGTGAGTAAACATGTCAGACAGCAACATACAATTGATAGTTGTGAAAACAGATACCTTTCAACTGTAATCCAGCCATCTTGAATGTCTGCCTTCGAAATCGGTTGATGGCAAAATATATCGTGATTGTGAACTGTTTCTTTTTGGAATCTTCGGTAATAATTGGAATAGTTGGGATAAACAAATCAGAACAACTTGTCAGCATTTTCACTTAATCAGATACATCAGCTGCAAGTCTTGTAAGGTAGCATGAGGGTAGAGCATTCAAGTTTTTAAGAAGAATGATTGGCGTTTTCTTTTTTTTTAGCACAAGCCTGGGAGGTGGTGAACCAGTTGGATCCAGAAATTCATTTGGATAATCTCTTTACAAATTAACTGATTGATTTTCTTGATTTGCACATGTGCGGAAATGTGAAATTGATTGATAAATGGCAACAAAGACTCGAAATTAAAAGCTTTTGGCAAAACAACTAGACACAAAAATTACAGAGATTACTAAAAGCATTATAAAATATCCCTTAATTATAAGATACTTCAGGAGTGTCTTCGTGGTGTAATTGTTAACGTGATGGACTGCGAGTTCGAATTCCAGTCACGCTATTATGTTAACTTTCGGACAAATACCCTTGGCAAAGATATTATCCCCTTAACAATGGTTTAAATAGCACCACTATTATTTTTCCTAGAAGGATGGATTTGGCATTATATAACCCAAGAAGGTTGATATATCATTAAATATTAAACAAACGATAAAATGTTTCAATCTAACAAAATTTTTTTACTCGATGATATCTGAAGAGTCATTTTGAAAGTAAGATTATTCATTCAAGTATTTAGTTGGATTAATGTGTATGCAACAATAGGGTCGAGCACACCAAAATACATGTTGCAACATATCCTAAAATTGTATGCTCTCTACCCTAACCTCAGCCCCAATCCCAACCCTACTTTAATTAGAACCTCAGTTGCCAACACTGACTCCGTCGAAAAACAAAGACACTACGCTAAAAAACAAAACAAAACAAAACAAGGAGTTTAATATTATGTTTTATATTAAAAAAATGTTTCATAATGTCTTTTTTTTTAGATAAAAAAAAAACGACTCTAAATTAAAGCAAAACCAAAAACCGACAGCGGCGATGACAGAGTAGGAAAATAAATTGTAGCTCAAAATTTTATTTTTTATTTTTATTGCTCTTCGCTTATTTGTTGTAGTGTGTTGATTTCAGAGTTTCCTTGTGTTATATATATATATATATATATATATATATATATATATATATATTGAGTCGACAGCTTATATATATATATATTAAAGCTGTCGACTCAATTTCGAACGCGACCATCTTCTGTCTTTTGTCTCGTTGTATCGGGGTAAGGAAACGATACACAGTGAAACAGAGTTAATTATTTATTTACTCGACTAGTATTATAAGTCTCTCGCTGTAGGTGTTACAAACGAAGTTGGTCTTCTACAGACCGACGTCCTTCAGATTTCTTCTGTCTCTGCTTCTGCTTCTATCTCGCTTTTGTCTCTCTGGCTTAAGAGACGCGGCGTGTTTTATACTTCCGCGATACCGGAAGTAACGTGGTACGAGCCACTAAACAACATGTCTTAAAGTTGAACTATGACTAATGCGCACAAAGATAAATTCTGACGTCAGCGGAGAGAGCATCAACCGCTACAACAGATCAGTCATTGCCGATCATTCTTCTTCAAAAGAATGACATACTGATTACTATCTAGTCTAGAATACTTGGACATGTACCATAAACCTTTTGGTATAAGTTTCAGACATTTCGTTGGTAATTGTATGGGCTGGAACATATTCACTTTTATATATATATATATATACGCACACACACACACACACACACACACACACACACACACACACACACACACACAAACACACACACATATATATATATATAAGTTAAAAGTGATTTCTTATTGATCCGTGAAACTAATATTAGTGAAATTATAGTTAGATTATGAGATTTTTATTACTTTTAGCATTATAGTGCTCTGTTAACCATCATTTCAGCACTTTTTCTTTTATTTATAAAACATTTCTTAACTGCTTACTATGTATATATATACGTGCATTAATAATAATAAGTAATTAGAATAAAAATTAAAAATTGTATAACAAATCAAACCAAAATTGCTCAATGCTTTTATAACAAAACAGACTTTAAACTTAAAATCTTAAATTATAATCATGCGTTATTCCTTCTATAATTCTGACTTTTAGGTATCCTTCTCATCATCATATAGGAGTTGTAACGTAACAATAAACGTACACACACACGAACGCACAAACACAGGCACAGAGAGGAGGTGCAGTTAATGCAACGGTTATCGTTGAGGGAAGGAAATTGGTGACCCGTGTTCGAATTCTGCACGAGACTATGTTTCACTTCGCTCTAATGCCCTTATCAAAGGCAGGAATCCTTCTGTTCTTCCATCAGCTAGCTATGAGTAGATTACAGAACAAACTGTGTTCTTTAGCCTTGGTTAGGTCGCCAGGGTAGGAGAAGGAAATATCTGAATTCAAACCAGCTTTATATCGCTTAAAAATTAGCGTTGTGTCGCATTCTGCTAGTGGCGGTGGAGTTGGATAGATGCAAACACACATACACATGTATTTATTTTAATGTATATGTATATACATACATATATACATATCTATACGTATAAACATATATGTATTGTTACGGCCACCGGCCACGGGAGGATTATAATGCAAGGACTACTATGAGATTCGGAAGTGGGGCAGGCGATTGGCGAGTCTTCGAGCCCTAGCAACAGTGGAAAAAGCAGCCGAGAAGGGGCAAAGGTCTTGACCCGGATAAGGAGAAGACATGTCATTGGTAGAGGCAGGGAGGGCGCTTTACCGCCAAAAAGAAACGAAACCCAAAAAGTCAGTTTCGAGCTTCGCTAAGGAAGAGAAAGGTCGCCTTTTCACGGGGTCCGGTGAAAGGGGAAATCCTAGTCCCAAAATGGCATATAGAAGAATTTAGCTCCGTTGGGTAAAAACCTGAGGCTCAACGTAAAAGAAAAGGAAAACAAAAACTGGTGCCTTGCAACTCGTTAATAGGAGATTAACAAATATAAGAAAAAAAAAAAAAAGAAAAAATTAACAAAAGAAAGGAAAGATAAAAAAAAAGGTTAGTCAACATTTTTATCAAGAATAATATACGTAACCTAAATAAAGGTCCGTATCAAGACTATTCCAAAGAAACATATTTGAGGCTGTTCATTAGCAGCTAGTTTCGGCGGAAAACCTATTTGGTTAAAATTTGTACATCCATAAAGACGAAGAGGAGAGACTCTTGTTCTTCGGTGAAAGAAGAAAAAAAAATACTTTGTCTTATTGGAAGGACCTAGTCAGATACTGTTGGGAGCGACTCGTCCTCCATATTTCTGTACATGTTTTTTTGTTGTATTCGTCTTGCTCTTTGTTTATCTATTGTTACAGTTGTGCTTTCTTTTAAAATAAAAAAATGTAAGAATGATACATATATAAAGAAATGGAGAAAACCAACTGCGCGTCAAATTGTTTGTCCGGTTCAGAATACCCCACGTATTCATTCATATCACGTTGACCTCTTTAACCTTCAAACCCTCCCGTTTCGTCCGTAGTCCCAGTACACGTTACATGGGACCTCGTCCGGGAAATTTTTAATTTAAAAAAAAAAATTTTTTAAAAATTAAAAAGTTAAAAACATGTGTGAGAAATCTCCGGGCTTCTAGACAGCGAACACATCACACAGAGGGGGCTCGTTAGCCACAAAAAAAAAAAAAAATCCATAAAATTAAACGAGAAATGGACGGAATAGAGGACTTCCTGAGAGAACCGGCGTTGGGGAAATTAGAAGCAATGAGAAAGAGTTCACTGCTAGAAATAGGTGAAAAACTTGAACTGGAAACCAGAAAGGCGATGAGTAAAGAAAGATTAGTCAGAATCATCTCAGAGCACATGGTGGACGAATAAATATTTGAAGCGGAGATACTGGACAGGTTACCAGCCGAATCGACCAACCTCACAGAAGAACAAATCGAACTTGAAAAATATAAGCTTCAAACCAGACTAGAACTGGAAAAAGCGAAAATGGAGCAAGAAATTAGGTTACGGTAAATTAGGCTATCAGAGATAAGGCAAGAACCAGACCGCAAAGAATTTGACTCGGCGAAACAAGTCAGGCTAGTGCCAAAATTTGTTGAAGAGAATATAGACGAATATTTTCCTCACTTCGAAATAACGGTAACGAACATGAACTGGCCACGAGAAAGTTGGGCTATGCTCTTACAGACCGCCCTCACAGGAAAGGCACAAAAAGCATATACCACATTGTCAGCAGAAGACTGTAAAACCTACGATACAGTCAAAAAGACAATATTACAAAGCTTCGAATTGGTGCCGGAGGCATATCGACAGAAGTTCCGAAACCAAAGAAAAAGCGAGAACCAGTCGTTCGTGGAATTTGTCAAAGAAAAAGAGCGACTAATGAACAAATAGTATGCTGCAAAAATGATTGGAGAGGATGTAGAAAAGTTGAAGCAACTCATCTTAATTGAGGAAATATCAAATTGGGTGCCAGAGGAAATGAGAATCTACCTAAAGGAAGATAAACTCAGGCAGCGAACTAGCGATGCTAGCAGACGAATACGTGATAACACGTAAAAGGAACAAAAGCAAGTCTAACATGGAAAGTCGAGTGAGCAAACCACCAGAACCTATCATAAGGAAAGATAGCATGGTGAATACTCGGGTGACACCCCAAAGAAGGGGAACCAGGTCACATGTTTCAGATGTGGCCAGGCGGGTCACATAGCAATAAAATGCAAACTGGGACGCGGACCCGAAACGAATAAAGCTGGAGAGTTTCAGCCACAGGGAATGGTCTCAACGACACTAGTCAATGAGATATATCGACCCTTCATAAGAAAGGGAAATGTTAAAGACGGGGAAGGAAATAACATCCCTGTAACTATATTGAGAGACACTGGTGCGACCCAATCCTTAATACTAGAGAGAAAATTACCGCGAGGTAAACCGCTAGGATTTGCAACGATTAAAGGAAAAGGAGGAAAGGCTCTGAAAGTACCCCTGAGGAAAGTGAAATTGACGACAGGGAAAATTAGCAGAGAAATAATAGTCGGGGTAGTGAAGACTCTACCTATGAAAAAAATAGACCTCCTACTCGGAAATGAAGCGAAAATCGAATTCGAAGGCAAAAATTGTGAAAGCAAGGAGAAAGGCCAGAAGGCAAATCCATATAACCTACGCAGTAAAAAACAGGACGAAACGGGAGAAAATATTCCGATGGTAAATAAGACGTGTGAAGAACTGAAGCGAGCCCAAAAAAATGATGAGAGCTTAAAAAAGTTATATAAGCAAGTGGATAAACCCATGGATAGCAAGCATGGACATCGATATTACATAGAGAATGGAATATTAAAACGAAGCTACCAGTCCACGAAGCAGAAAGGAGAAGGGAGAGAGAGGTACAATCAAATAGTCATGCCGACAGATTATCGAAAGGATCTCCTGCAATTAGCACATTAAGTCCCATTAGCAGGTCATTTGGGGATAAATAAAACGTATGACAAATTAATACGGCACATCTACTGGCCAGGTATCAAAACCAGCACGAAGAAATTTTGCAATTCGTGTGACACCGGTCAGAAGGCGGGAAAACCCAAAACAGGCATAGCTATAGCCCCACTCAAACCCATAACCATCAAAGAGAGACCGTTCGAGCGAGTAATAATGGATTGTGTAGGCCCTTTACCGAGAACGAAGTCGGGAAATCGATACTTATTGACAATAATGTGCGCAAGTTCTAGATTCCCAGAGGCCATCCCTCTGCGAGCCATATCAACAAAAAAAGTGGTCGAATCAATGATAAATTTTTTCGTAAAAGTAGGACTTCCTAAGGTCATCCAAACTGACAGAGGATCAAACTTCATGTCTAACTTATTTAAGAGAGTAAGTGGACAGCTAGGAGCGAAGCATGTTGCATCAAGCCCCTATCACCCGCAGTCACAGGGTGCCTTGGAACGATTTCATGCAACTTTAAAAAGCATGCTAAGAGCTCACTGTACTGAGAGACAGAATGACTGGGATAAAGAGCTACCGTTTGTACTCTTCGCTATCAGGGACTCTATCCAAGAATCGTTGGGTTACAGCCCATTCGAGTTAGTCTACGGGCATGAGTTGAGAAATCCCCTGAAAATAGCAAAGGAACAGTGGGAAGACCCTGAAACAGAACCTGAAACAGTGGTAAGTTATGTCGGAAATCTACAGAAGAGATTGGAATCTGCTAGAAAGACAGCAGAAAACCATATGAGTAAAGCTCAAGAGAAAATGCGAAGGAATTATGACCGGAGGTCTAAGGGCAGACAATTCTGCAAGGGCGAGAAAGTTATTACCCTTTTACCAACAAGGCAGTCTCCCTTCGATGCGAAATTTAAAGGACCATATACGATAGCTGAGAAGGTCGATGACTTAAATTATAGAATAAATACACCGAACAGACGGCGGAAGACACAATTGTGCCATGTCAATCGTATAAAAAAATATTTAGAACGAACGAACGAATCTGAGATGCCCGTGGGGCAAATAGACACAGTCAAAACCGAAAGAATACCGGATAATGACGATGTAATAGTTAAGGACATTCCCATAAAATTGGGGAACTCCAAGATACTCGAGAACTTGGAAGAGAAACTGAATCACTTATCTGATCAGGAGCGAGTGGGACTGTCCAAACTTATGAGGAAGTTCCCCGGATTATTCTCCGATGTTCCGAGGAAAACAAATGATATCCAGCACGACGTCGAAGTGACTAAGGACCAACCAATCAAGCAACACCCCTATCGGGTGAACCCGCGGAAGAAAGAAATAATCCGCAAAGAAATTAAATATATGCTGGAAAATGGGATAATAGAACCAAGTCAAAGCCCGTGGGCGTCGCCATGTGTCCTCGTGAACAAGCCAGATGGGTCTGTCAGGTTTTGCACAGACTGTAGGAAGCTGAATGACATTACTAAAGCGGACTCCTATCCAATTCCTCGGATGGAGAATTATATTGACCGAATCGTGAAAGCCAGATTTATAACCAAATGCGACCTACTAAAAGGGTATTGGTCAGTCCCATTAACCGACCGAACGAAGCTTAGGTCTGCGTTTGTGGTGCCCGACGGAACCTACCAATATAAGGTTATGCCGTTTGGGATGAGGAATTCCCAGGCCACATTCATGCGCCTGATGAATAAATGCCTAACCGGAATTAGTAATGTGGACATATATATAGATGACATAGTCATTTATAATGACACGTGGAGTGACCACATCCAGGCCATAGAACAAGTTTTTAAGAGGCTAGAAGCGGCTAATTTGACAATAAATCTGGCAAAGAGCGAATTCGGCAGAGCAGAAGTACGGTATTTAGGACACATTGTAGGATACGGGCATATCAGCCCAAGTGAAATCAAAGTAAGGGATATCAGAGAGTATCCCAGGCCGAATAATATAAGAGGAATTAGAAGATTCCTAGGCATGGCAGGATACTACCGGAGATGTTGCAGAAATTTCTCCAGTGTGACCGCACCCCTGACGGATTTATTAAAAAAGGGAACGAAATTCCGATGGTCGCCAGAATGCCAAGAAGCCTTCGATGCCATAAAGCAGATGTTAAGCGATAAACCTGTGTTGCAGGCGCCTGATTTCGAACAACCGTTTAGTTTACACACGGATGCTTCTGACCATGGGATCGGAGCAGTGTTATCTCAACGCGATCAGGACGGAAATTTGAAACCTGTTGGCTACTTCTCAAAAAAAACTGAACAAGCCTCAAAAGGCTTATTCGACTATAGAAAAAGAGGCGTTAGCATTACTATTGTCGGTGATGCATTTCGATGTCTACGTGACAGCAGGGAAAGCTCCTACACAGGTGTACACCGACCATTGGTATTCTTGAGTCGAATGCGAAACAAGAATAGGAGGTTACAAAACTGGTATCTTACTTTGCAGGAGTACGATTTAAAAATAAACTACGTGAAAAGAAAGGAAAATCTTATAGCCGATACTCTTTCAAGATGCCAAGATGTTGACTAACTAAGCGAGGCTCAAGCCTATATAAGTAACGCTCAGCAAGAGCCGGTTTACTCAGGGAAGTAAACACGGATCCCTTCTGAAATCTAGAGGCTAGATTTAAAAGAAAAATAGACCCATTTTTCTTTTCTTTGATGGAAGGGAGTGTTACGGCCACCGGCTACGGGAGGATTATAATACAAGGACTACTATGAGATTCGGAAGTGGGGCAGGCGATTGGCGAGTCTTCGAGCCCTAGCAACAGTGGAAGAAGCAGCCGAGAAGGGGCAAAGGTCTTGACCCGGATAAGGAGAAGACATGCCATTTGTCGAGGCAGGGAGGGCACTTTACCGCCAAAAAGAAACGAAACCCAAAAAGTCAGTTTCGAGCTTCGCCAAGGAAGAGAAAGGTCGCCTTTTCACGGGGTCCGGTGAAAAGGGAAATCCTAGTCCCAAAATGGCATATAGAAGAATTTAGCTCCGTTGGGTAAAAACCTGAGGCTCAACGTAAAAGAAAAGGAAAACAAAAACTGGTGCCTCGCAACTCGTTAATAGGAGATTAACAAATATAAAAAAAAAAAAAGAAAAAATTAACAAAAGAAAGGAAAGATAAAAAAAAATGGTTAGTCAAAATTTTTATCAAGAATAATATACGTAACCTAAATAAAGGTCCGTATCAAGACTATTCCAAAGAAACATTTTTGAGGCTGTTCATTAGCAGCTAGTTTCGGCGGAAAACCTATTTGGTTAAAATTTGTACATCCATAAAGACGAAGAGGAGAGACTCTTGTTCTTCGGTGAAAGAAGAAAAAAAATACTTTGTCTTATTGGAAGGACCTAGTCAGATACTGTTGGGAGCGACTCGTCCTCCATATTTCTGTACATGTTTTTTTGTTGTATTCGTCTTGCTCTTTGTTTATCTGTTGTTACAGTTGTGCTTTCTTTTAAAATAAAAAAAATGTAAGAATGATACATATATAAAGAAATGGAGAAAACCAACTGCGCGTCAAATTGTTTGTCCGGTTCAGAATACCCCACGTATTCATTCATATCACGTTGACCTCTTTAACCTTCAAACCCTCATTCGTCCGTGGTCTTAGTAACCCACACATAGGACTCCGTCCATATCTCGAAAAATTAAAAATACGGGTGGAAACTCGTAACAGTATATATACATATATGTGCATATAAATGTACATGAATACATATATATATAAATATATATATATATAAACATATATGTATATATATATATGTGCATATAAATGTATATGAATACATATATAAATATATATATACATATAAATGTATATGTATATATACATATAAATGTATATATTTTGAAGAGTGTATATTTAGGCAACAAGTTGTTATTGAGGTAAGTTTTATTAAAGACGATGGAACACTTTAATTTTTCAAGTTTTCTTGTTATTTTTCTTGTATCGGGGTCCAGGTAGTAAAGAAAATTTTCCATATATATATATATATATATATATACACACACACACACACACACACACACACACACACACACACACACACACACACACACACACAGATATATATATATATATGTATATATATGCGTACAATTAAGAGTACAAAATCCAGTGATATATTTCTTATTACAAGGATACAGTCATAATTCTTTCATACACACGTTTTTCGTATGAAAGAATAGTTCAAAAGACTGGAGTTATAGTTCTAAATTGACTTGTAAGGGATTGGATCTTGAGGGTTTGAATTCCTATTTCTAAGTTTGAAAGTAAAAATTCAGTGAGCACAAAGCAAGGATAATGAAACGAAAAGTTTTATGAATGGTTGTATCTTGGTTTAATTTAGTAATTTTTCATTGATGTCTGCAACAGTCTTTTCTATCTTTCGAAAGGTTTTCGTGAAGTATTCGCAGATGCTATTATTGATTAAATGTATGAATTGTGTTTGGCAAAGAAGAAAGACGATTTATTGTTAAACTGTGTAAATTCAGATTTCAGGTGATCTAAGGCGATAAAGATGATTTGTGGCTCTCGGCATTAAAATCTTTGTTCATCGAATTTTGATGCAAACCAAGCAGATTTATTGTAAAGTGAGCGATAAAAGTGGAAAATGGATTTGGCGGTACGGTATTGGAAGAGAGATTATTTTGAGAGGAAGGACAATTTTTTTTTCAAAAATCCATTGGATTTCAAAACTTGAAAGCAAAAAACGTACTACCAGTAAATAATTGATTAAATCCAACGAGTGTGAAACAAATTGTGATTGTGTGGGTGTGGAAGAAATTCTTGAATTATGAACAGATTGTGTGCCACCCATAGGTTGACAAATTTGAAATTATTTTTTTTATTGAGATTTGACACGAAATAATCCAAGGTTCGATTCGCTATTTAAGGAAGCAAAAAATATACAAAATAAATACAAGTGTGGGCACTTAGTTAAGATCAAATCCATGAGATCAATGATGGCTTGGTCTGGTTTCTTTGTTAAATGACATATCAACCTTCCTGGGGTTATTCAATGCTAAAACCTCATTGTAGTTGGTCTATTTAACGAATAGATTGTGGAGGTAGGCAGGTTTATACAATTCTCAAGTATATTAGTTCGAAAGGGAATATAGTAACGGGACTAGAGTTCGAACACACTTACTACGATTTCGAAGTCCAATATATTAGCCACTACGCAACACAGGAATGTGCCAAAAATATGATGAATTGAAGCCATTTAATCGTGTGCAAACAAATGAGATTCTGCTTATCTAAAACGTTATCTTCAAAGTATTCGTTTAGAAATCTTAGGTTAAACATACGAGGTACATACGATAAGTTTCCAGCCTTTTTTTGTATGGGCATTTAAAATTGTCATAGATTCTTGAAAATTCAGTATGTTATTGCTATACATCTTATAAGATGATCGACCAAAGTTTTTATGATTTCAGGTTCAATTGAACAGCAACAGCAGAAATTAGAATACACCCTACTAAAGCCTGATTGTCACAGCTGGTGAATTTCAAAAACACAATCTGGACGCCAGGACACTTTAGAAGAACGATATGCAATAAGATTCTGTTTTAAACTTGGAAAAATGCCACAGAAACCTATGAAATGCTTCCGACTGCTTTTCAACCATCTTGCATGAATCGAGCATCAGTTTTTGAGTGGCATAAGACATTCAAGGAAGACAGGGAATCTATGAGGGATGATGAGAGGTGTGGGACGAGTAAGGGAGTCAATACACCAGAGTTGATTGGCCAAAGGGTTAGCGTTAGGGTTACTATGTTGAGGTTTTAAGGGACTTCAGCTAGAGATTCCGTTGGAAGAGGCCAGGGCTCTTCAAATCGGGTCAGTGGCATTTCCACCAGGACAATGCACCAGTCCACAATTCCATTCTTGTCACAGACTATTTGACTAAGATGGGCATCAAGACAGCCTCCCTATATTCCAGACCTTGCTCCCTGTGATTTTTGCTTATTACCTAAGCTCAGAGGCTGTAGTTATGAGACAATTGAGGAGATGAAAGAGGCTGTGACGAAGGTCATTGACACGCTCACACAAGAGGACTTTGATGGGGCCTTCCAGAAGTTGTTGGAACGGTACAACAAGTACATTGCATACTAAAAGTATGTATTTACCTGGTGTATCTACCAGGGAAAATGTGGCACAAAATCAATTTTTAAGCGGGGTACAGATTGTTTGAATTCAGTTTTCCTTTTCCTAGACTGGTTGCCACACCAAGGTTAATGAATTCAGTCTATCTTACTCTTTACCCGTCATCTTCCTCTTTCTCCACATCATCATCATCATCATCATCATCGAAGAGTGCTGCCTCTCTCTCTCTCTATCAGACTTACATTGACAATAATAAAACCAAAGTGTATGGCGGGGGGGATCCCTCAGCCCCCAAAACAAAACAAAACAAAAAACAAACAAGAAATAAAATTGTCTTATTTTTTCATCTCTCTCTTTTTCTGTAAATATTTTCTTCTGTCTTTTGGGTTTGTTCCTATCTAGCTATTTAGCCATCTTAAAGTTAGAAATATTTTAGTCATCTATATAGCTCAGCCAAAGAATATAAGTGTGGGGCGTTCACTGAAGATCGAACCCACCACGGTGATTACGATCTAGATGTGCCTTCATATTAAAAGTATTGCCACTCTATTTAATAAAAGAAAAGTGTGTTGCGAAAGATTCTCCAATATCTTTCTTTGAAATATATCTCTCACTAACACGCACACATATATTTATTTATGATAAAGACGGACGAATATGTTATGGAATGTTTATAACAGGTAGATATGAAATAGATAATATAAATATTAACACGCGCACACATGCATATATATATGTATATATATGGAGAGAGAGAGAGAGAGAGAGAGAGAGAGAGATGTTTTAAGAAAAGATGGCGGAAGAAGACTCATTTGTATTGAAGATAACGTGATGTATGGGTACGAGGACTCGAAGATTATATCATAAAGAACAAGGAAAGATTAATTTCAGCAGACAGTAACAGTACTGACAACTTAAGGACAAACAGAGCAACAATAAATCCTCAGAAATAGAAATAAGGAGAAAAACAACTGTATGGACATTTCAAGAAATAAATTGGCGAAACCTCACAAGAGAAATTCTGAACATGACTACAAAAGGGAAACTGAATCTCTTCTTATAATAGCACAAGACAATGCCATAAGGACCAGTTATATTATGGTTAAAATCGATAATGTGCAACAGAATAGCAAGTGTAGATTATCTTATGACAAAAACGAAAGGATTAATCATATAGTTAGTGAATGTATCAAACTGCGCCAAAGGAGTGTAAGACTTGAAACGACTGAGTAGGGAAGGTGATCTACAGGGAAGTGTGCAAGAAAGGGAAATGTGATAATCAAACCAAAATCCGTCGTAGAGAATGTGAAGAACAAAATTCTCTGGGATTTTGAGATACAAATTGATCATCTAATCCCGATAAAAAGACCAGACCATGTAATAATTACCCCCCACCGAAAAAAAAAAAAAAAGAAAAAAAGAAAAGAAAAGAAAAGAAAAAGAAACCTGTCGTATAGTGGATTTTGCCATTTTAGCGGACGGTAGAGGGAAAAAGAAAGAATGCGAATAAAGAGACTAGTACTTCTAGCTAGAGAACTGAGAGTGTTGTGGAACATGAGAGTGACGGTAATACCTATTGTAATTGATGCACTTGGAACGGTATCTAAAGGTTTGGAAAACTAGCTGGAAGAGTTTGAAATCGGAGTTCGAATCGATACCATCAAAACTATAGCATTGTTAAGATCGTCCAGAATACTGAGATGAGTCCTGGAGAGCTGAGGATTTCAGTGAAAGACAATCAGCTAACACTAGTGCAAAAAAATTGCATGGAGTAAAATGTTAAGGAGTCCCGGACAAGACACTGCTTGATGGGAAATGTTATTCTCCGAGAATTGTGCAAGAGATTAAAATTTGACTATACAACCAAATGATATTTACAAAAGCCAGAATCCATCCGAGAGAATGAGATGCCTAGAATTTTTTTGGATTTGAGAGGCAAGCGTTAATCAAGAAAAAAAAAAAAACTTAGGATCTAGTGGATTTTTAGCAGATGGTAGAATGAAAATAAAAGAAATGTATTATAGCCATAATACGAATACGAAAAATGTTCACATGCATAGGAATCCCGAAACACTGACGACTTTCTTCAGTTCAGGTACGAAACGTTTATTAACCTTTTTTGAGTTTAGGTTTTCAACACGAGTAGAGAGAGACACAATTGCTACTATGCTGACTGTTCCTAGATCGTCCTTCAGTCAACTCCCCAGCTGAACTCTCGGCCCAGAGTCCGAATCTCAACTCACTGACCCAACAAACGCGCATCGCATCCCGTAGCCCACAAACTGGACTCACCTCGCCCAGCTTCAAATCTCAACTCACTTCGCCCAGAGTCGAATCTCAAATAACTGCTTTTTTTCAAAAATCACCAAAATTCCCAGCCAATCGCTTCCGGGCATGACCTCATTCACACCCCAGTCACATTTCCTATCTGGGGTTTTTATTATGACATTTGTGATTGTCACATCCTCCGCGCGCGAGCGTGAACTGCACTCAATGTGTGCACCTGCACGTGCACTAAGCCGAATAGTTCTAAGCCTAACCAAACCGAATGATAAGATATAACCAACAAAAAATGATAATATAAAAGAAAATCCTTCCGCAATTATATAACAGAAAGTGAAAAGATAACCAACAACTTGAACTTCACGAGAGAAATAAAAAACAACAACAAAAAACCAAAACTGTGGAAGATAAGGGGGAAGGTGATACCAGTTGTAGTTGGTGTACAGAGGAACGGTCTTCAAAAATCTGGGAAAAAAGACTTGATGAATTAAAAATCAGAGAAGTAACTGAGACTCTCCTGACCATGATCGTTTAGAATACGCAGAAGAGTTCAAGAGACTTTAGAAAACTTGCTAGGGAAGGACCACCAACTAACACTGAAAGCGTGAAAGAGTAAAATAATCACATAATAAGTGAAGGCAGTAAATTAGTGCAAAAAGAATATAGGATTAGACGCAGCTAGGAGGGGAAGGTGATCCACTGGGAATTTTGTTAGAAATTTTAGTTTGACCAAACAAACAAATGGTATATGCATAACCTAGAATCCGTCCTGAAGAATTAGATGCACAAAATTCTCGGACAATTTGAGATACAAACGGATCACCTAACTTCGGCAAAACGAACAGACCTAGTGATAGTCAAAAAAAAAAAAAAAAAAAGATAAAAGATAAAAGAAAACAAAAAGAGAACCTGCAGAATTGTGAAGTTTGCCTTCCTGGCAGACCACAGAGTAAAATTAAAAGAAAGCGAAAAGAGAGATAAGTACCTTGATCTTGCTAGAGAACTGAAAAACCTATGGAACATGAAATTGACGTTGATACTAATTGTGATTAGTGCGCTCGGTAAGTCCCCAAAGGCTTGGTAAAGGGACTAGAAGACTTAGAAATAAGAGGACAAGTGGAGATCATCCAAAGCACAGAATTATTGAGATCGGCCAGAATACTGAGAAGAGTCCTGGAGACTTGGGGGGACTTGCTGTCACTCAAACTCCGGTGGAAACTATCAGCTAAGGCTGGTGTTAAAAATTCTTAAAGGAGTAGCAATAATAATAATATTCTATCTTATTTTCTATATTCTATCACTGTGTTTTACTTTTAAGGCGTCGAATATTTTTTATGAAAGGTGGAAATATGAACATTACGTACATTAATGTCAGATTAAATTTATGTTAGAATGAAGTCGATATGTTAAGCGAAGGTGGAGAAATCTAAATTGAAATGCTATATACAAAATTTAATAATCCCGCCAAAATTATTATTTTTTAATATGGTAAGTATTGGTTTAGGAAAGAAATGAGTTATCACCGAATATCTGTCACACACACACGCACACAAGTAGATGTAAACTCTTGATTCAATACAGTAAAACAAATTCTATATTTACGAGTGTTACTCAAAAAGACTCTCTCAGAAAGAGCAAATGTGAACATTTTTGTTGTGGCAAAACATTACTGGTTTTTATTAAACAAGAAAAATCTGAATCAGTTTTTCAAGGTTTATAAGAAGTGGTTGTATGTTGCCACAAGAAAAACCTTCTGGTCTGCTTTCTGGGTGAGGCTTATGTGGTACTATATTTGCCACGGTAGTTTATTATGGCTTTGGTTTCGTGACTATCACATGCGTTTCCAGGTAGTTGATTTATCAACTACTTCTGTGCCCACATTGTATTTGAAAGATCCACAGATGGGGGATGATACAAACTATCCGCAACTTCTGACGGTCGGAGTGATTTGCTGGAGCTTGTTGGCAACTCAAAGGCAAAAAAAAAAAAAAAAAAACGTTCTGTTAACAATTAACAATTATTTATTGAAACAGAATGGTGTAACAATAATATACCCAATAATATATAATATATCCAAGATATTTATTGAGAGAAATTGTCGTTTTTGTAGAATTTGAGAGACAGAAATTGTGGTATTTGGCTGGCGCAGTTTTTCTATCTTATTCAATTTTTCGGAGAGAGGCTTTTGCTGGAGAGGCTTTAATTCTTGAAGATATTTCTTTTCTTATTCTCTTGTCTTTGGTATGGACATAGGATCTTTTCTCTTAATCAACCCTAAAAACATCTATTTTTTATTGAGGTTTCCTCTGGGAACAAACATCCCCGATTGGCTAACCAATCACAGATCCTTTTGTATACTTTTACTACTTTTTGACTGGTCAGGCAATCAAATGTGCTGATCTACGTCTATGAGAAGAGTATCCCTTCCACGTATTAGATTTTGATTGGTCATCCAATCAAACCACAATATAGGGGCTTGGTTAATCAAGGATCCCAGCCCAAGCCTTGTAGGGGAGTATTTCTTTTCACTTTAACCAAAACAAAAATAAAAGATCTGATCTCTTAACCCTAACAGGTAGGCAAGAGATGTCGTGATTCAAATTGGGTTAACGCACTGACAAACCCCGAAACCCTTTTAATTTTTGTTTTGACAATCTGAAAGTTCGATTTGTACTGACCTTTGCAATTTGAATTTTTAATTTCTTTCAAAGTATATATGTTTTTATGTTTTTATAATAGGAAAATTAAGTTTTTCTAAATAAAAAATGCATCATGCGCTCCAAAAGATTTTGATATCGGTGAAAACCTCATATTGTCATACTTAGAACTTTTTGAACGACCCTCATATCTTTTCCGGGTATGAAGAAGGGTTGAGAAAAATATAATCTTACGAATAAATGTATATATATATTTGAGTTGCCCTGTTCGTGGGGCTTAAAATGCACCGACTTCGTCCTCTGTAAAGGGTTAAGATGGCCAAATAAGGAGTGTCCTAAGTATGACACTATATGCTTAATCCGGTGGCGAGGTTCCAATTCTGGATAATATGAAGTACTACTCGATTGCCATTACTCTCAGGTCAACTCACACCCGAAAAGGTTGTACCTATATTATCGGGATTCCATCTATGGGTCATATAGATCTGTTTGAAGTTTTGGTTTGATTTGGTTTGGACGTTTTGTTTAATGCCATATCAACCTTCTTGGGTTATTTAATGACAAAGCCATCCTTGTAGCAGAACAGTAGTGATTTTATTTAAGAGAGATCAAACCTTTCTCAACCCCGAAATTGAACCCTAATAGCATGACTGGAATTCGAACACGCTTACAACGATGTCGCACTCCGGCACGCTTGTCGTTATGCCACGGGGCCACCTTACCTTGTTGAAAAGGATTATTATGGGATATGAATGCTTGAAACCATATAACTGTGTTTAGTTATATGGACAATTATCGTAAGGAAATATGAATTTTTACTTGATACTATATTAGTGTCTAGATTCTTGTTATGAGATCAGAATACTTCATACCATATGTGTGTGTATGGTAGACTGGGCTCTTTGGTTTTTAGAAGTGGAACCAGACTAGGAGAAGTAAAAACTCTGAATTCAAAACCCGAGGAGTGTTATTCAAAGAATCTGATGCACCATTCTTCTGTTATCAGCTCATCACAAAAATTATAGCTGTTCCAACACAAGACTTCATAACAATAAGCCAATCATCTGTGGAAGTAATCTAGTTGTTGATATCTTTAACTGAACTGTTGATAGGCTAGCAACGAGAGCGCTACTATATATATATATATATATATATATATATGCTTGTGTGTGTGTGTGTGTGTGTGTGTGTGTGTGTGTGTGAATTATTGTATTCTTTATTTGATTAGACATTTGTAACTGTCAATCCCATTCAATGATTTCATATCATCAACCTCTAAAGGAAAAAAACAACAACATTGAATATAGGCTAATTTCTCAATTCATCATTGTATGTGAAAAACTAGTTATCTAAAGAATATTAACAACATTACAACAGTAATAATTCATTAGCACATTAAATAAAAGACGAATGAACCTTTTAAGAAAGTCGCTTGTTGACTAGAATCAAGTATTTTTGTCCAATTATATATCTACTTGAAGCAAGAAAATGACAAAATAAAAAAGATGTTATAATTATTGATGATTGACTGTTCGTTATCATTTGTTTCGTAGTATAAAAACACGCGCAGCTAACAACAGCAATTTGGACGATATTCGATGCGCCACCTCAGTTATCATCATCAGCAGCAATTTTATTGTTCATCTACTTACAGGTGTTATATTTTCCACGAGGTAAACACGAAGGCTAATGTGTTGAAATCTACAAACAGTTGACCTACAATCATGTGATGGAGACGCGTTTAGAGTGATCGTTGTCGTACGAAATAGAATGAGCATGTCGAGTTCAAATCTTGGACGAGATTGATTGCATTTCACTTAGTGCTTAGGAAAGGAACGAGTCCTTCTCTTCTCTGTTCTCCTAGCTATGAGTAAATAGCAAGGCATACTGAGTTCTTAAGACTTCAAAAGGCAACCAGTCTAAGAGAAGGAACATTTTAATTTCAAACCAGCTGTATTTCTCATAAAAATTGACCTTGTGTCACATCATATTCGTGACGAAGGGGTTGGGTATATTCAATTTTTTTATTTCATGAAAATAAATAATTAGAACTATTTTGTGTACGAGGCGTAGTGGCAAACGTATTGAGCTGCAAGATCGTAGTTTGTGAGTTCGAACTCTAGTCACGATATTACGTTTACTTTTGGGCTCATATCTTGGGAAAGGCATGAACTCCCTCATCCCCCAGTTGTAGGTTAAATAGTGTCACTACTGTTCTTCTACAAGAATGACTTCATCATTAATTTACCCACAAAGGTCGATATCCCATTAAACAAAGTAACCGACCAACCAAACTTATTTTGCACACACACACACACACACACACACACACACACACACACACACACACACACTTATATATATATATATATATATATATATATATATATATATCCTTAATTGAAAGTTTCTTTTTCGAATAAATTCATACATCATATGTATTTTCAAAATAATGGCACAATTAAGAAGAAAGATTGATCCACAATCCCAACTGAAAAAATTAAAAACACATCGCCTTAAAGAATAGCAAATGAGACTCTTTGAAATAGCCAATCGACCTCTCCAAACTCGTTTTCAAGATCAACTGTCCTTGAAGCAATCAGCCTTAAGAATTGACCTTGTATTGCATTCTGATCATTGCATAAGTGTAGAGCAAATATATACAGTGGAGTGATGGATTGCAGTGTTTTATGTAGTGAGTTTGGTTCTCAATGAGAGTCCTAATACTTTGGCCTCCTCACTGCCATTACTCCAAGTTTCACGCTGACTCAGATTGATAGTACCTATTAGGGTCCAATCAATCGGTTGAATAGAACTTCAATGATTTACAAAGCATTATTATTAGCTATCTGAAACCATAAAACTGAGTGCAAATTCATCAAGTATTCTTATGTAACATAAATAATTTGCTCTCAGTTTTATGGTTTCAGATAGCTAATAATAATGCTTTGTAAATCATTGAAGTTCTATTTAACCGATAAGAATACTTGATGAATAGAAATACTAATGTTAAAAGGCAATGCTTTAAACCATTTAACTGTGTGCAAACAAATGATTGATATTAAAAAGAAATATTAGGGTTTGATGGGAATTCTTGAAACCATTTAACAAATAAATGAACTCTAACAACTCGTTTAAAAATAATATTTCTACAAAATATTACAAATCACACACACACACACACACACACACACACACACACACACACACACACACACACACACACACACATATGTGTGTGGGTGTATATAATAGGATTTGGCTTTAAAGAACCTCCTAAAGTTGATATGCCATTAAATACTGACGAACCAAGGAACGAACGAACGAACGAACGAATCAAACTGAAGTAGATTATAACCATAAGTTTGTCATAGTACTGACACCTTGTGCCAAATCAAAGAGAGCTGAACTAAAAAATAAGCTGTATGTCCCAACACTGTGACTTTTTTTTACCAGACTGTGGGAAGTTGAACTAAGAATAGCATGTAGCTAAAATACTAGATTTGGTTTCTTTATTAAATAGAATATCAACCTTCCTTGGGTTATTTAATGCCAAAGACATCCTTGGAGAACAGTTGTGATACTATTTGACGCATAGCTGGAGAGATAAGGATGCTCCTACCGTTTCCAAGAGTATTCGTTCGAAAGCGAATGTAATAGCATCGAACTCTCTTACTACGATGTTGAAGTCCAGCACTTTATGCCGCGCTAAAATACTGCAATATTGTTCAAGGTGAAAGAAGATTTAGAAACTAACGATTGTCATTTTTAACACAATATCTTCTCTCACTTATTTAAGTCAGTATCACTTAGAATCTATCACAATCTTACAGCCTGGGAATATTGTTTAGAGAATCATTATCAGACAACGAGTACAATTACAAAATGACGATATTTTATTGTGGGTTTATTTTTGTGAGGGATTTTAGATATGAGGCATAGGGATATTTCAAAAGGATCAGTCAGTTACCTGGAGAGCGAGAAGTTGCGATTTTGGGAGTAGGCTCTGATTGGTCAAAGAATAGATCTTTCATTGATCTATTTGAAAATACTATTTCCCGTCTTCAGAGTGAAATTATCACATCGAAAATAAAGTGAGTGTGATTTTTCTGTTACCAGTTGTTTGATTTTCCTTTCCTGATACAAACAGTCTCATCTTATCGTCACCTCTTCACCATATCTTTATCTCTTTGTCTCAACTTTCTTTGAGATGCTCGCAACGCTACATTTACTTCAATACGATTGAATATTTCTTTAGTAATTAATTTCGTAGAATACTCAGACTGCAAATGGTAAGACTTCTTAACGAGAGTCTTAGATATGACACAAAACTGTAATTGAAGGTGAGGCTCCTTCTGTGGAGTACCCATTTATTGCCTTTACTCCCAGGTCCTCCCTGACTCGAAATGGTAGTACCTGTTAGTATCTAAGTAGAAAAAAATAAGAAATGTTTAGTAGAATTATTAGTTTTAAATGGAAAAAAATTAACTATGTTCAAACAAATGATTAATACTAAATAGTTATTTCGCGTTAGGAATCCTTGTAACCATTTAACTGTGTGAAAAGAAATGAGCTCCAGCTTATTTAAAATGTTACTCTCCAACTATTCGTTTACGAATCATATTCATTTGATATATATTAATATATAAAAATGATTTGGCATTATAATAACCGACAAGTGTTTATATCTCATAAAACCTACTAACCATTATTAATTAATTTTAATTGTTTCTAATCAATTAGTATCTACATAACTGTATTGTTTATTAACGGTATGTTTTGAAGCTTACGTAATGATCAACATATAATACATTTTGATGATTCTAACTCTTCAGAAATTTCCGGATATTGGTGCTTGGCTTCTCAAGTACATCGTATTTTATGCCATCATAATTCACAGTTGATAGTCATCCACTTCTGGGCTTTATTTCACGAAATAAATCATCACCCTTAAAATGTTACATAAGGTTTTTGGGTTGTATAGTTCGACATTGTTTTATCAAATACCACTTTCAGAAATTTTCTGAATTTCTGCAATTATCCAGGCATTCCATTTGAAGATTTCGTATTGAAATAAGTCCTTGGGTACCAGGCTTCAAGGTTTTTGTTATTACCTTTCGGCCCGAAAGACCGGATATTGAACGATCCAGAGTTTCATGAGAAGAATCAGAAAGAGTATTTAGGGTTACTTGTGTCAGACAAATTAGATATTTCCGCGGATCAAACGTGTTCATTTTGAACAGTTTACAGTTTACTCTTTATAAAATCATATGTTTCTCTCAGTTAAGGCATACTGTTAAAATATGCTAGTTTTAGAAGAATATAGAGACCTTGTACATTCGTGGAAAGTAGGAACAAATGAAGGACACACCGGAAATAATACCACCAATTTTAGCCCAGCCGGTTTGGGTTGTACAATACGCCAGCTGTATCTCATCAGAGGAGTCCTAGATATGACATCTAATGGTGACGTTACAGTCCAGGAGCTTTGAGGAATGTGGAGTACTCTTTCACTTTGAATACGCTGACTGCATTCTCTGCTGATATGTCAGACCCTCACCCCCAAAATTATTGTCTAGAGAATGATATTTAACTGCATCCGATGGTAAGGAGTAAAAGTACCACCTTATTTTCCATTACTTCCAGATCCATTACGACCCGGAGTGGAAGTACAGATTTTGGGAGCTATCTATGGGTAAAATACTACTGTTTGAAAATCATTTGTATTTGATAGAAATACTTGAAATCATATAACAGTGCGTAAATAAATGGTTATTATTCAACAAGAATTGTTTCTTGCAACCATATGATTGCTTGAATGATTGGTTTTAGATAGGAATAAGCAAAACCACATAACTGAGTGAAGAAAATGATTATAGGCAAATTAAAAAGTACAGTTAAAAATGTAATGAAAAATGGAAAATATGATTAAATTAGCGATTTGTAAATAAGTCAAATTTCGGCTTTAGATAACGCAAAACTACTGATGAGACCCAATAAGGTCAAAACAGCTGTTCAGTGTTCCGTATGTCGCATGTAGGTGTGTGCCAGATTTTCTAGTCATGATAATTCTAATATATATATATATATATATATATATATATATATATATATATATATATATATATATATATATATATAATCTTGGTGTGGGACTGACATCGAGATACAAACACAGTCAAATGTCTCAATCGATAACAATTCGGTTACATTCGCAATGCTAACAATCTGTATATGCATAATTTTCAATTAGACGCAAAACAGAATAAAATCCAAAACAAATAAAATATCAGGATTCAAGATTATAGGCGCCTTTAAAATATTTGTTGATTTATAAACAACGCATTTCTTTTACAATAAACTTCTTTCAGTTAGTGAAAGAATTTATCATAGAGTTTCTAGTAGAGATCAGTCAGTATTTTACTTCATCATTTATTGGAATATTTTTCTAAATTCTTTCTATCTATTGTTTTCTTCATTTACTCTTTACGATACTCTTGCCATTAATTTTCCTGAGGACAAAAACCAAAAATCTGACCCTGCTATAGGAGAACATCGATTTTGTTTTCTTTCAATCAATTTCTGATTAAAAGTGAGGTGTCCTTGGGATCATATTTCTGTAGGGGGGGGGGTCCAAGTGCATCCCAAACCCCAATGGTGTCGCTGGCGATTTCAGATTTCCAATCGAAACAATTCTTCCTTTTCATTATTTATTTAATTCAAATCAATTTCCTTCCGTTCTCAACAAAAAGAAAACCTTTTTTTATTCATTTGAACAATACAGTGATGTTGAAAATTATCAGACTCCCCAGCATTGTTTCTTGAGATTTTTTTTGGGGGGGGCCCACAGTCCTATCGAATATGAATATTTGTAAACAGTTCTATTTGACCCATAGGTTGAACCTTAACAGGTGCTACCGCTCCGAGTCAGAGTGGACCAGAGCGGCCTCGACGTAAGTTAGTTCAAACTTCACTTACGCTATGACGATCACTTTCAGACAAATACCCTTTATTCTCCTAGTTATGAGTTAAATGGTATCACTGTTGTTTTTCTACAAGGATTTAAGTTAGTGACCTTTTCAATAGCTACCACACTGAGGTGTGGGAAAGGGTGCTACTTCATTCCCTGGATTGTTCCACTTTGCCCTTGATCCTTACCTTATAATGCTGAGTGTAAGCAAGGCGGTATCAAGTACCATTTTTTGAGTCTTTGGTATGGCTCGACCTGAGATTGAACCCCGGTCTACGGGAACATTGGCGAACACTCTACTCATTAGGCCATTGGCATTGAATAACCGAAGGAGGTTGATATGCCATCAAACAGGGAAACTAAACATTTATTGCTACTCCACTACTAGCCTTACTTAATTTCAGTCATTTTCTCTACGAAAAAATACTCAAACGACTTTGAAATGTGTAAACATTGAATGTTGCAATGTTTAGCTAATATTAAGAGGGTTGAAAATATTCAGAAATTGATATGATTATTTCTAAAAGAATTTGGTATGAAAATTTGATTTGAGTTATTTGAGTTATTGGCATATCAACTCTTGATTATTCAATGCCAAACCCAGTTTTTACACATGACGCGCATGCGCGCGCGCACACACAGACAATTTTCAAGAGTATATTTATTTTTAAATGAGTTAGAGACAATTTGTTCGCACACACTGAAATGGTTTTAACTATTGACATTTAACATTAGTGATCCAATTAATCAAGTATTCCTATCTAATTTAAAACTAATCATTTGTTTGCGCACAGTTAAATGTTTTCAGGTTTAGAAAAGAATTAAATATTTCGATTTGACCTACAGATGGGACAGACCCTAACAGGTACTACAAATCGGGGTCAGAGTGGACCAGGGAGTAATGGAAATGAAGGGTTACTCCACATTCCCAAAAGCTCCAGATTGTTTACTGCCAGATTGTTTATATGCAGGAAACTCGCTGGGGGTGTCTCACCCCCTCTGCAAATGATGTACTTGGTGTATTATATAGCCCCAGACGACTGTACTGTTACAGCATTGAATGTATAATCTAAAATGCATTTAACTTTTAAAACCTTATAGTCTCTTCATCTTAAGTATTTCTGACGATCCTCATAATCTCTAAACTAATTTGAGTGATTTTTCCTGTGTACATTTCCGAGGATCTTCATAACCTCCCCCCAAATTTGAGTGCTTCTCTTTATGTACATTTCCGAGAATCCTCATGATTCTCGGAAATGTACACAGAGAAAAGTACTTCCTCATAACCTCCAAACCAATTTGAGTGTTTTTCTCTACATATTGTTTTTAATCTAAGAAGAATATCTGTTTTGTTTTTATCATCGTAAGTCTTCTCTGATTAGAGTGGATCTAGTAAAAAAAAGAATAAATAAAAGAATCTAAAAAACGAAAAGAATTCAGAAAAAATCTATCAAGAAAAATGACAGTAATAATTAATAATAAGATAATATTTTCGATTCTGACGGAACTAGTAAATTTTTTTTACTTGATTTTTCCCTATTATTCAACTGTAAAATTTTCATAATTCAACATTAAAAATTCTTCACCCTTGTTCCCATATTTTCTGCTTATCCTGATTGTGTGTGTGTGTGTGTGTGTGTGTGTGTGTGTGTGTGTGTGTGCATAAGTGAGTGGGTATTTGTATCTGTATGTGCGCACAAGCGTGTGTACGTTCTTCTAATTGTAATTTACTGATCGTGTATGAGTCGTTTGACATGTGGATGGAAGGAATTTAGAAAAAGTTGTTATATTTTCCCCAAGTACTTTTGGTTCCATCTAGAGCCATCTTCAGGGTAACGAGCATTTGAAATGACAAACAATGATAACTTCTTTCTCACAACTAGTCACTTTAGTAAGACCAATGTGTTTTATGCAATTTTAAATGTCCACAAGGATAATACTTTTCCAATAAAATAAGTATCTACATTGGCCTGACTATAACGAATCTATCAAGATCCTTTACAATCAACCTATCCGACACGAGTTCCATTTTGAACACTTTAAAACACATTAGAGCTCCTCGTCCAAATACAAAAAAATTCTAACTGAAAACTCCTCCATATTACCCACACACAGAGAAAAAACTTTCCTAAAGCAAGATAAATTTCGAATGTAGTGGCCGCGTTCTGAGATGTCTTTTACGTTTTTACCCCAATATAGTTTTCCTTTTCGAACCCTACTTCCACTTGTTCTTCTTCCTACTCTTTAAATAAATGCATATGACTCGTCATTGTGTTTATCATATCAAACATTCATTCCCCTGAAGATGGTTCCAGGTGGGGATAAAATACTTGAGAAAAATTTGGCGTCTCTTTGAATTTATTCCATTCAGATGTGAAACGACTCATACAAATATCTTAACGGGTCACTAATAAAATAAAAATATGTGAAGTGTCTCTCTAATTCAATCAAACATATTTACACACACACAAACAAACACATACTGTCGGCTGGGGCCGTAGAATACACAGATTGCACCTCTGCAGAGGAGTATGGCCCCACCCCAATGAGTGTCCTGATATGACACTAAACGATCTGATGTTGAGGCTCCAGTGATGCTGGAACTTTGGGGAATGCAGAGCACCCCTTCATTGCCATTGCTCCCAGGTTAACTCTGGCTCGGAATGGTAGCACCTGATAGGGACCATCTATGGGTTAAACAGAACTAACTGTATACTTATGCTAAACTGAATTGTTTAAATTAGAACTCTTTGACTAAACTGAATAGCTTGAAATAGACAATGTTTTTAACAATTAAATATTGTACTTACATTTAAACTGTATGCTTATGCTAAACTGAATTGTTTGAAATGGAACTGTTTTTCGACATTGAAACTCTACTAACACTAAATTGTTTAATATAGAAGTGTTCAAACATTTAACTGTGTGTAAAGAAAATCAGTACTTATACTAAACTGAATTAGCTGAATTTGAACTATTTGAACAAATTGAATTGCTTGAAATAGAAACGTTTTTGACAAATAAACTGTATACTCATGCTAAACTAAATTGTTTGAAATACAACTGATTATTTACATAAAAATGGATTTGGCGTTAAATAACTTACAAAGGTTGATATACCATAAAAACCCAACCAACCAACCAACCAACCAACCAACCAACCCATACATAAAGATCTATCTATCTATCTATCTATCTACCTATCTATCTATCTAAAACAAGGTCCGTTCAAAAAGCTCAAGCCATAAAAGAGTCATAGCTGAACACTTTGGTTGTGACAACACTTCCTATTTATAAAACTAGAAAAATTCTCCCTCCAGCCATGGGTAAATAGTAGGGCAGACTGTGTTCTTTAGCCTTGGTGAGGCAACTAGTCTAGGAGAAGGAAAACTGAATTCAAACCTGTTAAACTCCTTGTAAAAATTGACCTTGTGTCATATCCTGCCCGAGCGAAGGGGTTGGGTAAACATTATAAAACTAGAAAAACTAATTCAGATTTCTATCTTAATTTCTAGGCTGAGAAGGCCCATATAAAGTTGGGAGGTGGGCGAGAAATTTAAAATCTGGGCGAGGTTTAGAACATTTTTGAACGCCTCTCGTCGATTTCAGCGATTTTATTTTCGATACAGAAGTGTTATAATTTTGTATTTAGATTTTGAACTACACGGATTTTTTCGTTAAAATCATAATTCCCTTGAGGTTCATTAAACGCGGCCCATATACTTCACTTTTGTAGACTTGAACTGTTTTTCCGCTAAAATCGTTGTTTTTAAGAGTTTCAAAAATATCGTCCATTTTCACCACCTTTTTTATTTTCTATTTTATTATATTTTTATTTCAAAATATCTGAGTCATCCCCCCCCCCCAAATAAAAAAAGTAAAGGAAGTTAATAAAAAAAACTAATGCAGGTTTTTAATCTCCCCGGATGCAATGAGGATTTTCTAGCTACGAATATTCCAGAGAAAATCAAATTATTTTTCAATAAAAATTCAATCAAATCTCATTAAAACGTTTCTTAAAACTCCAAATCTATTTAAAAATTATACGAAATATTTTTCTTGTTGAACTGCTACAGGTATTACATGTTATAATGTATATATCTATAAAAAATATCATTTTCTGTTGTAAGATTATTTTATGAGTTTCACAAAAACACATGCAATTAAAGTTTAAATCAAATTAACTTAAATCAAATCGTCCCTGTGCCTTGAGAGATGACCAATTGATCAAAAAAAATTTTGTTATTTCTATCAAACCTGAGAGCTATTAGAGACCAATATTGCCAAATTATCTTGGAAGAGAAATATCGAATGATGAAGATGTTCTATAGAAATTTTTTTTTATTTGGCCGTTATATCAAATTAGATTCCTCAATGTATTAGCACTCTGGTAATTTGTTTTGTGTGTTGTTTATCATATAAAAGTAATAAAAACAAGATCCATACATTTCTCTTACAAGTTAGTAGACATTAAATCATTTTACAGCTGTCACTGCAGTGTACATAGATATATGAGAAGCTCAACAGATTAAATGCATATTTTATTAAATAAGCCAAATTCTCATATTTTTGCTGAGACACAAAATAATTATTCGTCTCTTTCTTCTGTAGGAATGTACAAACCTATACAATGTCCTGGGTATGACACTAAATTGCATACGGAGCTCTTGAGTTCTTGAAAGTGTGAAGTCACTTCTTCATTACAATTACTCCCAAGTCCACTCTGACCAGGACTAGTCGTACCTGTTTGAGTCTCATATATGGGCCACATCGACTTGTTTGAACATTATTAGTATTAAGAATACTTGAAACTATATTTGTAATTACAAGCTCCTCCTCACGGGCAGGTTGAATCACAAGGTCATTTTTAAGAGGAGTTTACAGGTTTGAATTCAGAGTTTTCCTTTTCCTAGACTGGTTGCCGAAACCAGGCTCAAGAAACTTGAAACTATATGACTGTGTGCAAACAAATTACTACAGTTTTATTCCTTGCGAATTTTTCACGCCAGCTCTAATTAGTTTTTATAAGTGGAATATTGGTAACAGCTAGTCTACACAGATCCCCAGGACCGTTCTAAGTATTCAAACTGATTTTGGCAATGGTCTGGTATCGAAGGTCTCAATTTGTTCTCTCATTTTCCAGGATTGCTCCACTTTACCCTTGATACTTACCTTATATTGCTGAATGTTACGCAAGTAGGTATAAAGTGCCATTTTAAAAGTCTTTGGTATGACGCGACCTGGGATTGAACCCAGGTCTCCCGGACCATTGGCGAACACTCAACTCACTTAGTAGCGGCCCAGCAGACAGATAGTATCAGCACCAAAATTTCACAACGCAAAATAAGTTTTATTCTCAAAGAAATTTCAAGACTGATATGCAAATAAGTATTTAAAACAGAATACTAAAACTTTTACATACTCTGTACACATACAAAAATTTATATTCACACAAATTGTCTTTCGCAAATGATTGCTCATTACCAAAAATAATGTATAAAAAGACGTCTGTTTCTACTCAAACTCCTATTATTTGTTTTGCAATTGTACTTGTAACTCATTTCAGTATTAACTTTATCATCGCATCACATGGGAAACTTCTATCTTAGAATATTGAGCAACGAACATGTTAGACATAATTCGCTAAAACATTCACTTTAACGTCGTCCCAGTCATTGACATGGATAAAGACTTTCATTAATATCCAACCACTTTTTTTTTCTTTCTTCTTTATTTTCACTTGCATTTCTAAAGTTCAAAATATTGGCCATACTTTTCTATCGTAAAATTATTAACAATGATTGTTTGTTTCTTCTGTCGTAAAAATGCCATGTAAATATGAAGTGGACAATCTACAATTAACCAGTCCATATGACATTGTTAACTCAGTGTTTCCTGGCTTAGAATTCAGACTTTTTCCTTCTTCTGAATGAGTTGCCTCACTAATCCTGCAGGGGAGTTTAATAGGTTTAAATTCACAGTTTTTTTCTCCTAGACCGGTTGCCATACCAGGATTAAAGGGCCAAGTCATCTCTACTATTTTACACATAGTTGGAGGGAGAATACGTGGATATATATCTCTTCCAAGAGGATTAGCACAATGTGAAATACAAAAATACTCATCCAGGATTTGAACTCGAGTCACCGTGTCCATTTCCTACCACGATAAACATTACACCAAGAACCTCGCCTATAATCTAATAAATATGCATATAACCTAAACTATATAGGTATATAAAGTATTTTGCATAAAAATATGAACTAAACATATAATCCATTTAAAAGATATGAATCCTTTCCTCCCGCTGCCAATGATGAATCAATAGTAGAGCATACTTCACACTGCGTTGTGAAATTTTGGTGCTGATACTATCTGTCTGCTGGGCCGCTACTAACTAGTACAGAGGATTTGGGTCAATTTATACTCACTAAATTTTTGGCGGTAAAATAGGGAACATTTATTTCTGGAAACCATGTCACACGTGGGTCTCTTTCTATATTTAGTTTTGATTACACATGTGGGTTAGGTATATTTGTCTCTGCCTCCCACCAGACAGGACTTAATACAAGGTCAATGACCTGAAGGTCATAGTGGGGATAACACACGTGGGCTAAGGACAGTTACAGAACTATTATATTCATGAGAATGCATTCATAATATATTGATAATTTTTTTGACGAGAAAATTAACGAAAATGATTTTACGATACAATTGGATTATTGATTATTTTACCAATAAAATTACATTGAAAATAAGGAAAAAAAGTGTAATCTGGAATTAATGCAAGCTTTATTTACAGAACTGAGGCATTACAGAGAGAGTCTAGTAGAATATCTCTGGTATGGAACCAAATTAATAAAAAAGATAACAGATTTAATTCAATATTTTATTTTACTTGAAGAAAGAACAAAATTTGCTGTTTTGTCATCACGTTGTTTAAGGATTATATCAACCTAATACTTGCCCTCATCAGATATACAGTCATGAAGTCTCATCTTAACATTCTACAGACCTACTTAGTCATCTCTCGAGTTTAGAATCTGAGTAAAAAAAAGGCAACATAAATCCTATTCAATATTTCATTTTACTTGAAGAAAAAACAATATTTGCTGTTTTGTTTTGTTTTATCATCACTTTGTTTAAGGATTATATCATCCAAATACTTGCCCTCACCAGCTATACACCGCTGAAGCCTCACCCTGAAGGTTTGTCACGCTTGCCAAGTCATTGTTATTGTCTCTGGTATTTTTACGATTTCAGGAAAAAGAGGCACGTTTAGCGTAACGGTTATAGTTGTTGGAAATGAAATCAGCGACCCGAGTTCAAGTCTTGGACGGAACTGCATTTCCTTTCGTGCTAATACCCTTTGGAAAGGTATGGATTCTTATCTTCTCACCAATTATGGGTAAATTATTGGTCAGGCTGGACTCTCTAACCTTAATCTTGGCGAAGGAAAACTCTGAATTTAAACCAGCTCTACTTCGCTTAAAAATTGACATTGTATAATAGCCTGCCCGTAGCGGAGGGGTTGAGTAAATATATAAAATTTAATGAAAAATAAATTTTTTTCCGTCCGTTAATTGTCTGCTGCTTACGTGGAAAAACTTGAGCCTTCAATTATTCTTCGAAGTATTCAAAAAAAGATGGATCTATTGAGTAAGTTGGCCATTGGATATCACCATTTAAAAAAATAAGTTTCAATTCTAAACGCACGGTTTTTACCATGATGGCAACTGAAATGGTATGGCCGCTGTTGGTCAAAAACTTATTTCCCACCCACTCAGCTAGCGCCTGTACGGCGGCAATCTTAATACTTTGTCCTTTACAAAGTTGGTTTGGCACAAGGTAAAAAGTATTAAGCACCCGTTTGGAATCGAACTCACTAAAAATGGCCTAGATAGCTAGCCATAACACGATGCAAGAGGTCCAGTTTATTGTCTATTGTTAAACAATTAAATGAAATTTTCACTTAAATCAAATTGCAGACATTATCAGTTTTATTTTGATCGACGGATACGTCACTAAAAACAAAACAACGACTACTCGATAGCAATAATCAATCGTGCAAAAAGCCAGTGGTTTTAGCAACTAAACCAACTACACAACACACTTATTTTTAAGCAATTGAAACTTCAGTTGTTATGCTTTCTCAAGATTGTCTTTGGCTTTGTGCTCAAATGGAAACGTTATTCATTTATGATAAATAAAATTAGGTGTTGCAATTCTATTTATTGCATAACTATAGAATTTTCAATAAATATCCACGCAGATTTGTTAAATGGCATATCAACCTCCTTGAGTTATTTAAAGCCAAATCCAAGCTTGCAGAAGAACATTAGTAGTATTATTTAACTGATACCTAGAGACGATGAAAGTGTTCATGCCTTTCCCAAGAGTATTTGTCCGAAAGTGAATGTAATAGCATGACTGGAGTTTGGACTCACTCACTATGAAGTTGCAGTCTAACATAGAGGGATAAGGGGGTTCATGCCTTTCCCAAGGGCATTAGTCCGAAAGGGAATGCAATAGCATGACTGGAGTTTAAACTCACTCACAATGATGTTACAGTCTAACATAGAGGGATAAGGGGGTTCATGCCTTTCCCAAGGGCATTAGTCCGAAAGTGAATATAATAGCATGATTGGAGTTTGAACTTACTCACTATGATGTTGCAGTCTAACATAGAGGGATGAGGAGATTCATGACTTTCTCAAGGGTATTAGTCCGAAAGTGAATGTAATAGCATGACTGGAGTTTGAACGCACTCACTATGAAGTTGCAGTCTAACATAGAGGGATAAGGGGGGTTCATGCCTTTGCCAAGGGTATTAGTCTGAAAGTGAATGTAATAGCGCGATTTGATCACGAACTCGCTTACTATGATGTTGCAGTGTAACATAGAGGGATAAGGAGGTTCATGCCTTAGTCATACGCATGAAAAAGTTTGTTTTTTAAGCCACAGAGCATTGATTACTTTTCTACTTAAATTGTAAAAATGATCAGTTTTGGTACTTAAAACAAAACAAAACAAAACAAAACAAACAAGCCAAAAAAAAAAAAAAAAAAAAAGAAAATAAAAAAGGGAAAAGAAAAGAAATAAGTCAATAAAAAACAGTGTAAAAGTAGACGTACCTGTCAATTGCAATGGCCATGAACGTAAAAACGCTAGCAGACGTCGTACAGGGAGCAATGAACATTGAAAACTTACAGAAGTCTTCTCCAAACCACCAATTACTGTAGAGTAGGTAGGCAGAGTTAAATATTGTGTTCCAGATTGAGATCAAGGCGTCCGCCAGGGCCAAGTTGAAAAGGAAATAGTTCGTAACAGTGCGCATGCGTTTGTGCCACAGCACAATCCACATGACGATTATATTCCCGCCAATAGAAACGATGATCATTCCAAGGAAGAGGGTGATGAAGAAGACCAACTGCCACCAGGGGAGAATGAATGGATTGCCAGGCGGCAAAGTAGTGGTTTCCTGTGTAATATTGATAGTTTCACTCGAACCTTCTATATCCTGGAACCTGTCTTTGTCCGATCCGGATATGAGAAAGCTAGATACAGTGGTTCCGATCATGTTGAATGCTTCGACGTCCTGTGGTGCACTCATTTTGCTCCGGGAGTAATGAAAGCGTTCTAATGTCAGCTGGTATTCAACACACCTGAAAAACGTGATGTATTTCTCAGTTAAGGTCTGAATCAATAAATATTTAATATTTAAATGCATGCATTTTTGGAAATATTTTTTTGAGAGATGATTTTCAAAGAAACTCATTAAAGTGTTGATTATTCTCTATTTTCCAAATACGTTCAAATATTTTTGCTGATTATCATTTCCTTTTTGACCTTTAAATTTATGCATCGTGTTAAGGTTGTTGTTGTTGTGGTAAATGATCTTGACGACCCTTGTAAATGTTGCTTGCGTCTTGCTTTGCACTAATGTTCTTGGTTTGATTGATTGATTTAAACAGAATGCTAGGTTAGAGAATTGTTTACATTATGTGTTTGTATTGACATTTTTTGCGTAGTTTCTTAAGACTTTTTGCTCACAGTTATATGATATCAAGTATTCCTATCTAATACAAATAATTTGCAATTAGATCTATTTCATCAAACAGATGCAACCTGTGGAGACAGTCCTAAACAGTTTATCCACGAAAAGTCAGACAGAAACTGACAGGAATCTGGCAAGATGCAGTACCTTGCAGGTTGTTTTAGACTTTATGTTCTCTAGTTAAAATAGTTTTGACGGTGGTTTGCGTGACCCCTAAAGCACTTTAATATCTTCTTTTGTGCGGGTTTCCCTATTTCCTTTGAGGAATAGGGGCATCATTATCAAGAGACCACTTTGACGTAATATCTATCTATCTATCTATCTATCTATCTATCTATCTATCTATCTATCAAAACCGTGTGTATATATATATATATATATATAGTCTCATACAGAATTTGAATAAAATACTTTACAGACCAAATGAACTTCCTTGATATTATATATACTTGCTATCAGTTCTATTGACAGAGATTTAAATGACAACAACTGATGATAAATTTATCAGGCTCACTTTTTATAGGAAAAAAACAAACAAAACATAACATGGAACTATATTCTTGTGAGGACTTATAAGTTAATAAAAGTCGTCGAGAGATCAACATCCATGGCCTTGGAAGAAACTGCTCTTACTAAATGAATATATTTTCCCAACCCCTCCATTACGTATTGGATGTAATAAAGTCAATCTTTTTGCGGAGTAAAGCTGTTTTGAATTCAAAGTTTTCTTTCTTCTTGACAGGTTGCCTAACCACGGTAAAAGAGCCCGGTCTTGCCCACTATATACCCATAGCAGTAGAAAAAAGATTGATTCATGCCTTTCTCAAGGGCATTACCGTAAAGTGAAATGCAAACAGTGTCGTCCAGGATTCCACCAATTCCATTCACTATGACAATAACCATTACGCAAAGAGGGCCTCATTACTAAATGTAAACGCATAGTTTATAAAGGTCTGTTGGACCTTGTATAATAAGCTGTCTTTCTTAAAGTTGGTCCGAGATTGGGACAAGGTCAGAAGAATTGGGTACCTGGAAAATGGGAAAGTCATAAATTTGTTTTCTTGATAGGGAATTTTTTGAGTTTAATGTCTTCTTTATAGGGTAAGAATAAATATTCGTTTATATAGGATAAAAAGCAAGCATATTTTAAATGAAACTCTTCTGCAAAAAGTGGACTAATATGCTAAAATGTGACCCAGGTTCCCATTAATAACCGCAGAGGATTTGGTGTATATAACCAAAACCAACATCATGTTATGAAAAGATAGACGGGTTGACGGACAAAAAGGACATTTGTTAAGATGTCAACCTGTGTTTTATTTACCGACAAATCATTATTCTATCTTTCTATCTCATGAAAACAACCTTTTACACAGTAACTTCGTTAAATCTCGTTTGCTTTTCTCTTCATACTCATTAACTTCCAGCACGAAAATCGCTTTAAGAAATCAGAGAATCTTCAGCCTTATTTTTATTCATAGTACGTACTCTTAACACTATTAATATGAAAAAAATCTATTGATTCTTTGCAATCAACCCTAAACGTCCAAATAATTCACCAAATATTTACTCTGAATGATCGATTATACATCAACCACGCTGTTTCCAAAAATAGTTTCCGTTTTCTTTTAACTCTAAGTTGAAATGTACCTTTCTTATGAATTTAATGGCATTTAGATATATGGCTTCTGTTTTTTTGATTCCAGTTAACATTTACGATTCATTTTTAGAAAAGAAAAACAATGTTCTCTACTATATCTTGATAAGAAAACAACTACGTATTTATCAGAGAAACGCAGATAAAAATATTCAAATAGAGACGAAATCGTCGTTTCCTTTCTTCGTCTATTACATTTTCCAAACACAAAAACAGTTTTGACGTCTGCTTCATTCCATTCCCTCCGAGATTAAACATTTTATCTGTTCTAAAACAGTTGAGTATAAAGAGAAGTACATGCTATTCAAAACTTTCAAAGTGAGAAGAAACAAACAAGTTGAGAGTAGAGGAAATAGGCTTGAATAACGAAGGAAAGTAGAATCAAATGAATTATGGTTTGGTGTGAGAGAAGATAAAAAGAAAGAGAAAAAAAAAAGCACGGTGACTCACATGGTAGAATGGTTAGCAAGCTAGATTAGTAGACCATTGTTATTGAGTTCGATTCTCTCATGGTGTCCCATATTTCCGACCTTGTGCCACAACTAAGCATAGCTTAGTAAATAAATATTGTTCTAGGTGAGGGTATCTAATGTGGTTTAATGGTCAGCAAACTAGATTAGCAGACCATTTTTAGTTAGTTCGAGTCTCACAGTGTAACCCATACTTCCGGTTATGTTTCACAACTAAACTAAACTTAGTAAATAACTATTGCTTTGTTTTGGCAAGTCACGTGGTGTAATGAGTAGAACGCTAGATTAGCAGAATTTTGTTTAATAAGTTCGATTTTCATACAATCAATGAGTTGAGAGCAGCTATTGAAAAAAAATGCAGCCAAATACCAGTTGAAACGATTTGTGAAGTCGACATTTCCGTCTCTTAGCGTTATCATCTGTGCCTTAAATAACATGGTCGTCAGTTTGAACACCTGCGATAACTCAATATATATTTTAAATATATATTGAGTTAACGCAGGATGATAAAACTTAAATAAATCTCAGTAAATATTGATTTTTATAATAAATCAAAGTGTGTATACATTTTTTGAGGACACCCTATATATATATATATATATATATATATATATATAAGAAGTGCCTGAACTTATCTATCACAATTTTAGCCATAAATTTTTAGCATGTTTTGAATTTTAAAAATATTAATAATTTTATTAGAAAACAAATAATTCTCAGTGGTTTAACCAATCTATATTAAATTTTTCAGAAAATAATGTCCGATTATAGAATAAACTTTGATTTTTATCATTAAGGGTTTTTGGACTATTGTCTTCATCTTTAGTGTTATTTCCACAAATTTTCGGTCGATCTGTCCTCCAGCCTTCTCCAGATGTTTGTCGAACTCGGGAACCTACACGGAACTTTGAGATACGTCCTTTATTGAATCCACGGGGGTCGCCTGATTCCGTTAATTCCTGTATTGTTACTCGCCTGCAGTCAGAATTGTCTCCTTAGAAGCTTAGGGAACCAACGCCTATAACCATTGCACTATGTGTCCTGCTGGACAGTTTAGTGTGAATTTTTGGGACTTATAAACTTAATGTTTTTACTTGACTAGAATTACTACTATTATGTATGATTTTTTTTACCTGTGCTCATAATCAAAACTTTTTATCTAACCTTTTTAATTATCAGTTCCCATATTGTATTCATCTTTATACTTGTTCTACTCAACAGGTCATTGTAGCCCAACATATGTGCTGATTCCTTAAGGCGTCTAATCCTCCAACGTTCTTCTCTATCAATTATTTCAACTTCATCCCGTAAGAGCTGATATTTTCCCTTTTTCTTTCCATATATGGTCCGCAATACCCAACTTTTCAATCTCATCTCGTACTACTGCCTTCCGATGTTCTTCTAGCCTTACTTTTAGTGGACAACCTGTTTCGCCTTTTTATATTTTACCACAACTGCAAGGGATGAAGTAAACATAGTTCTTGATCATGTTGAATTCTGTGGGTAGCTTGAACCGGAAGAGATATCTCCGGAGATTTGAACCACTTGTGAATGCTGTCCTGATGTTATATGGACTACATATCTTAACCGAAAACCCTTAATGATAAAAATCATCACGCTTCGTTTCAGAAATTCAGACAACTAATAAACATTGATTCCTGAATTATTGAATCTAAAAACGTTTTAATGAGTCAAAATCTGATCCTTGAACATCGATGCATTTCTGCCATCGATTAACAAGGTTAGTTATGTCTTCATAATAAAACACTAACGATTTTGATGCCAAGAAATCTTTAAATACAGATTCAACTTTTTTTTTTAAACGAAATGTCCAGATGCTTGGAAAACTGTTCGTCAGTGGATGAAGGATCTGGAGAATATATTGGATGGAGCAAAATCTCATGTTGCAAGTCAGTGAGCAAGTCCGTTTGCCATCCTGGCAACATGAGACCAAATACAATCATTAAACAAAATCATGACCAAGTTTTAACTCATACAAAAAAGTAAACGCACCACTTTTTTCCATGTAAAGCTTTTCTACAATCTTCAAAATCAAATTATGAAAGAAGTGATAACAGAAACATAATATTCTTTATACCACTGCAAGTAAAATAAAAAAAAATTAAACCGTTTATACTAAAATCGGTTTGGTTTGGTTTGATTTCTTAGTCTAATGGCATATAAACCTTTATGGGATATCAAATACCAAACCATCCCAGTAAGAGAACAAAAGTGATACTATTTAACCCACAGCAGTGGAGATAAGGGGGTTCTTTGGCTTCATATCTTTGTTTAATGGCATGTCGACCTTCGTGGGTTATTTAATGCCGAAGGAGGTGCCCGTGGTGTAATGGTTATCGTCGTAGGAAATGGACACGGTGACACGAGTTCAAATCCTCGACGAGACTGATTGCATTTCACATAGCACTAATACCTTTGGGAAAGGTGTGAATCCAATTATTCTCCCTCCAGCTATGGGTAAATAGTAGGGCAGACTAGGTTCTTCAGGCTTGGTGAGGCAACTAGTCTAGGAGAAGGAAAACTCTGAATTCAAACCTGTTAAACTACGCTTAAAAATTGACCTTGTGTCATATCCTGCCCGAGCTGAGGGGTTGGTAAATCATCATCATCATCATATCGCGCTGGTAGCATGGATATCCCTGACCCTCTCTCGCCACTCCTCCCTATTGTTCATCGCCCTAGGTAGGTCTTCAGGACAACATCCCGTATCCTCACATAGCTGCTGAATGTATGTTCGTGCTGGTCGTCAATGCCGAAGTCTTCCTTGTTGAAGAACAGCAGTGATGCTATTTAACCCATAGTTGGAGAATACGGAGGTTCATACCATTTCCAAGAGGCATTAGTCAAAAAGTTAACATATAAGCGCGAATAAATTTCGAACTCACTTACTTTGAGGCCCCTGTCTATGTTGTATAGACACATACATATACATAATACAAATATAAGCGGAAACATAGTCAACAATAATGACAACTTCAATGAACGAACGAACACTTTTTTTATAAAAATATCTCTCACACTTTATTCTCGAAAGGGTGATGTTGGTTGTGTGTGAGAGATGAGCTGGAGACAGGGAGAGACTGCTATATTGACCCCAAATTCTTCTGACCATAGCAGCACTTCTTTCTCATCTTGCCTGGGTTACTCAAACGTGGGTTACTGAGGGCCCAAATCCCTCTGTCTGCCGCTGGCTCTCAATTCGGCATCTTGTCCCCAACTGACTCAAGCCGTCTGTGTTCCGGTTATATTATTGTTTAACGTTCACCTGCTTCCGCTGTTCTCTCGCTTATTTACACAGGTGCGTCTCTTGATTGACGGCTCTATCGAGGGTCAATATGTTATACCTACAACGTTAGCGATTATGCTATAGGGACTCTTCTATACTAAAATCGGACAGTATTTTCCGAACAAACAAATATATATCGAATTTATTGTCTCAATGTCATCAAGTTGTACTGATATCATAGAGTTCTCTTGACTCGCTCTCGCAATCTGCCCCTATCTTTTATCGGTCTTGTCTGTGTACAGAGGTAATGTATATAAGTCCTTGTTGGTCGACCAACACTGGAGTGTCCATGTGTAAGAGTCAATAAAAAAAACGTCGCTTATGAGTTCGTTCTTACTACATCAGCAGTGCCCAGCATATATTATTCGTCTTCCGTGGAGGATCTATGAGATGGGATGTAAGTGGCCGTATAGTTTCTGCTTGATCGATTTCTTCCTCCAGGATTTGTTTAAAAGAGCTCGTAACATTTTTGTGAAGTTTTTATCATATCCAAATATATGAATTCTTATTTAGGTAAGTATTTTCTCAGCGATTATATTTTTATTTGATTTTTAAAAATGCTTTCTTATGACTGGTGTTGAGTATATTTTAGCATTTTAAAAATGAATCTGTTTTTGCATATCACTGCGATTCTGAATCTATAATTACATCAAGGCGGGAAGCTGAAATATATTTTCGCGGGAAAAATATCCAACGCATTTCTTCCATCTTTATATACAGCAAAGTACGGTCTCTTGCAGGTATGTCTGTGTTGTGCGTGTGTGCGCGCGTGTGTGTGTGTGTGTGCTGAGTGCAATGGGTGCGTACGATTGTGTAAAGTATATAAAGACACACACATACACACATACATATGTTCAATCATGTGTGTGTCTAAAATGCTCCACCTTCACCACTTACACATACGCTTGTCTATTTGGTAAAGATTAGTTCACAGTTTTTACTTATGACTAATTTCGACATTGTCTGTGTCGGTCTGTCTGTCTGTTTTCTCTCTCTCTCTCTCTCTCTCTCTCTCTCTCTATATATATATATATATATATATATATATATGTGTGTGTGTGTGTGTATGTGCGTGTGCGCGCACACGCTCTTGTGTGCATATATAGGAATTGTTTATGCATAGATAAATATTCACACACGCACACACACACACAGACAAATTTGTGTGTGTGTGTGTGTGTTTGTGTGTGTGTGCGCGTGTGTGTGTTTGATATTTAGAAATGTTATTTTTATAAGCTATGCAGGAATTTTTTTTTTTTTCGTGTGAAATGTAAAGTTTGGAATTAAGGACCTTTGTAAATTGCTGCAAACATTTTTTGATAGAAGCATACATATATATATATATATATATATATATATATGTGGAGATAGGTCGATAGATTGATATATAGATAGATAAGGAGAGAGAGAGAGAGAGAGAGAGAGAGAGAGAGAGAGAGAGAGAGAGAGAGAGAGACAGCGGCACAAGCAAATATCTATGCAGTTTCAGTGAATGCTCATACCTCTAAAATCAACAAAATAAACACATAAATCCTCCATTATCGAGGCCGTTACTTGAAGGAATTATTATTATTATTATTACTATTATTATTATTATTACAATTATTATTATTATTATTACTATTATTATTATTATTACAATTATTATTATTATTATAATTATTATTATTATTATTTATAATAATATTTGCTGGAATGGTTGGCAGACGCTATTCTGATAATACATATTTGAAATCTCTCAGCACTTGAAATTTAAACCTTTTTCTTTACATGTGAAAGCTATGATCTATGCTGTGAACATTAGCTAAGGCGGGCAAAGCACTGTTTACTACTATTAAAAGTAAGAATAATGCTTTCCTCATGTGTACCTAGAGAACAAAAACAAGCAACTTATAGTCGTGATCGTATCATTTTAAGCTTTTTAGCACAAGTAATTTTATAGGATTTAGAGAGAGAGAAAGGCGAATGGAACAAATGCCGAAAAAAAAAAAGGCCACGTCAAAGTAAAGAGAATTTATCCGGGAAACAACTGAGTATTATTCAGTTATAGATTTGGTTTCGTTGTGTAACGAGACGCTCTCTAATGGCCACGTCATTTAATCTAAGAATGAAAATATTATGATCCTCAAGTGATGCATTAAACTTTTTGTTTTCCCTGAAAGAATTTAGGGACTGTGGCCAACACTCAAATAAATCTGGTCATAGACATCAATTTTGAATCTCTTGATACATACATACATACATACATACAAATATATATATATATATATATATATATATATATATATTGGTAGCATTTTTTCATTAATACATATTTCGTTGAACATAATAGACACTTTTTGTCTACATATTTTTTGTTGATCCTTTCATATTGCCGTATTGATTTTATAATATTCGGCGGGAATTGGTTGATGTATCTTCCATAATTATTTATTTCCCAAATACTTTCTGCCCGACTTTGGGCCATCATCAGGGGAGTATGTATTACAAAAGTGATGTAACTTTTGTATGTACATTACTACTTTGTCAGAAAAAGAGCGTCTGTACCGTTACTGTGTGTAGCGTTTACTTTTAAATTTGTTTCTGTAAATAGTGTCACTACATATTAGGAACATACAACCCAAACTTAACAGAATTCATTTTCAAACCAGTAATAATGTACTTAAATGTCTTTAGCTACTGACACTATTAAAAAAAGCGAAAAAGAAAAAAACAAAAAGCAAAAACAAATAAAATACATTTAAGGTCGGATCAATAAAATTAGAAATTCGGCAGAAGATAGACCATCTGGAATAGCGTTGCAGATAGTAAATAATGTGAGTAAAAAGAAGAGCACCTCGAGAGGTAAATTAAAAGCTGCCAGCCAAGAAGAACGAATATAGATGTGGAAAGAAAATTTCAAAAATCTGTTTGGAAACTATCCTAATATCAAAGATAAACCTTCCCTGAAAGTTATTAATAACCAACTTGACATCAAATTAGGACAGTTTACTCAAGAAGAACTCAACGTAATACTAACAAAAATTAAAAACAGAAAAGCTGCCAGTCTCGATAAAATACCACCAGAAGTATGAAAGACCAGAAAATTCGATAACTTACTGTTTTGATATTGCAATGCCGTACATAAATAACCATAATACAATAGAAAGATGGACAAAAGACTGCATTCTTCTCTTCCCCCCAAAAGGTGACCTTGGAATCGTCAAGAACTACCAAGGTATAACCCGTACTTCCATAGCAGCTAAGATTTATGGTGCTCTGCTACTCAACTGCATTGAACCAGAAATTGAGAAAATTCTTTGAAAGAATCAAAATGGTTTTCGGAGAAATCGGTGTACATCATCATAGATTCTGACAAACTGTCGAATCATAGAAGGGGTTCATGGAAAAAATCAAGAGGCGACACTCTTGTTCGTAGATTTTTCCTAAGCATTTGATTCCATACATAGAAGGAAAATGCAAGAAATACTTCTTGCGTATGATCTCCCCCATAGAAACTGTCACAACCATAATGATGCTCTATTCTAACACGAAAGTTCTAGTTCGCTCACTAGATTGAGACACAGACTTCTTCTTTGACATTGTTGCTGGTGTTCTGCAAGAGGATGCATAAGCCCCATATCTCTTTTAATTCTGCCTAGACTATGTACTTCAAACGTCGGTAGATCTAATGAAAGAGAATGGCTTTACACTAAAAAGGCAAGAAGCAGACGATAACCCGCAGAAACTATTACGGACACCAACTAAGCCGATGACATAGCGCTTCTTGAAAATACACCTAATTAAGCTGAATCCCTGCTGCATAGTCTAGAGCAAACAGCAGGTGACATTGGCCTTCATGTAATTGTGGACAAAACAGAATATATGTGCTTTAATTAAAAAGGAAACATCTCAACTCTAAATGGTAGTTCTCTGAAATGGTTGGACAAATTCATGCAGCTCGGTTGCTGCGTCTCATCTACTTAAAGATACATCAATATGCGCCAAGTAAAGGCATGGACTACTATCGATAGGTTATCTATCATGTGGAGGTTGTAGTAGGATGTGAGTGAATGTTTTTATGGTATTTTTGGTCCCCGACAATTTTATGTTGATGATTTGTTATAGGTTTAGTATTTATGCTTCCCCACAAGTTTAATGTTGAAGTTTGATATTTAGTGTTTAGAATTAAGGTAGAATAGGCATAATATAGGCACATGGAAAAAGTAGTAAATGAAGGAAGCCAATGAAACAAATGAGTAAAAGATATGAAACGAATGAAACGAGTTAAGGTTGTAAAACGGCGCGGACAAAATGAACATTTAAAACAAGGTGACGAACAAAACAAATTCATATACTATAATAATAAAACTTAAATTGATACATAAAAAATATTTCTAATTCTACTAACAAAATAATAGTGTGCGTATATGTGTCAGCTTGTGTGTGTGTGTGTGTGTATCTAACACAACTAAGCTACAAAAGGATTACATATTTAAAATGTCCTTTTTTATGATTAGAAACGGGCAGTTTCTCTGAGACTGGAAAGCGTCTCATAGTCAATGTATATTTTGAATGTCTGCGAGGCCCATCCATGTTGTTGCTTTTCACTCCTGTTGATTCACGCTGGAGGGAGTGTGTTGCTGCTGCGAAGAATTTGTGTAGAAGAGAGTAAGGGCGTTTGAAGACGACGTATTTATAGAAAATACGCGTCTTGTAGGTGGCTCAAAACGCAGGACTAGAATTTACGCGCGGACGTAGTTTTAAGCATGTCACGTGGTTCTACTGGCCAATGGTTTCCCGAGACTGAATATGTGAGCGTCTGCCATCTTTGTGGGAACAAGTGGCATACCGCCCAAAATAATTTATGGGAGTGTAAAGTCCTATAAGGTCAGACCTATCCGATAAAATAAAGCGTGATTTATTACAAGCAGCGGTAGTATCAATTCTATGGATGCACTACATAGACGCTGACGAAGCGTATAGAGAAAAAGCTTGACGAGAGCAGGACAAGAATTTTACGAGCTATATCAAACAAGTCCTGGAAGCAGCATCATACAAAACGACATTTGTACGGCCAACTTTCTCCTATCTCTAAAACTTTCCAAATTAGACGAACAAGGCATGTAGGGCACAGCAGGAGAAGCAAGAACGAAATCATCAGTGACGTTATATTATGAACCCCTTTTCATGGACGTGCACTTGTTGGCCAACCTACAAGAACCTACTTACAATTGCTCGGACACAGGATATATACTAGAAGACTTGCCGGGAGCGATTGATGATAGAGACGATTGCCGGGAGAGAGTCAGAGAAATCCATACCAGCTACAGGACTTGATGATGATGATGATGTGATGTGCTCGGCCATGAAAGGGAAGTTGGTTTTGTGTCGATTCGACAATCGGGAGCTAAGTTTTGGATATTTGTATCCCAACTTGAAGATTTTTCAGACAAGCTACTAAAATTATCTTCCTTGTTTTTCGCTCATGCGAAATCAAATAAAAACTGAAAGTATTTCTGTATGGGAAAAAAATCATATTTTTTGTAAAGATTAATCCCGAGGGAATTTAAATCGTTAAAAAGA
>OY757905.1:7414895-7585022 GCA_963585895.1 Sepioteuthis lessoniana
GAATGTTTCTTAGTCAATTACATCCAATATTCAAGCGTTATTATTGTGATATAACTGGACACTTAATTAATGCATGACACGGCCTATTATATAATGTAATTCTTTTCTTTGATGCTTTCATTAATACGCCGGTGGCTATCTCTCGCTAGAACGTACATCCATAATTAATTACAGAATTGTATTTGATATGAGATTAAAAACAAACCAACAAACAAATTCTTTAAGAAATGATGATAAAATTAAACGGTGAATAATTTTTATGTGAAGAAAATCTCGAAGAATTAAGATTGATTATATTGCAGGAAATAGTAAGAAAAATAAATGCTAAATATCTGTTTTTAGGAAAATATTAGATAAATAGCAATAATAATAATTTTACATCATCATCATCATCATCATCATCATCATCATCATCATCATCATCATCATCATCATCATCATCCTCATCATCATCATCAAGGCACACTGACTGCACAGATTCTTTTGACTTATCGGCTGTTGAGCTTAGTAAAGCCTCCAGACGGCACCCAGTGTCCGTACAGAGTTCTGGTCGGCCAACACTGTTGTGTTCCTGTGTAGGAGTTCACAAGAGAACGTTGCTTATGAGTTCATCCTTACTTCACCGGAACTCAGGCCTCGGAAGGAGCTGTATCGGGAATTAGTGGTGGGTTCCGCTTCTGATCCTCTCAGCGTGCGGCACGGCTGGACGGCGGAGGAGATCCGCTCTCACTGGAATTGGGCGCCAGGATCGAGCTTCTTGAACAACTCCGAGTTCTCGCTCACCTGGCGACTTGTTCGGAATGCGTTATCCCTTCGCGGCTTGAACTTCAAGGCGGGCCTGGCAGACATGCCTGATTGCCCTCGCTGCAGCAGTGGCTTAGAAGAAACGGCTGAGCACGCCTTCTACTACTGCGAGCGAGTCCGCCCGTTTTGGGATCACGTCGGGGAGTGGACGGCTCGCATCGAACCCAAACAGCTTGTGCTGCTCGATGTTGGTTACGTCGTAGACAACGTTCTTCCTCCGTATCACGGTGAGAAGCGTGTGGTGTTTCTCGCGATCCTAGCTGTAGCTAGAATGGTGATTTGGACGACGCGAAACAAGGGATTGTATGACGATGCAAACTTTTCTCATCGTGATCTGGTCTTGTATTTTCGGCATCAGCTGAGGGTCAAAATCAGATGCGATAGAAAACGCTTGGATCGCATAACATTCAGCAAAAGGTGGGTGACTGCAGCGAGCTTGGTCGTACGAAAGGGGGCAATGTTGGAGTCATCCTTCCCGCCTCTGCCTACTCATGGCGTCTATGGAACGGGTCCCTAGGGACCCCACCCTTGGTAAGTAGGATTTTGCTTTGTTTTGTTTTTCCCCTTGCAACCTAGTTAGCAGTATGTTGTGAGTCATTGCCCCCGTCATTTAGTCGCTAGCACTCAAGATCTTCCCCAACCCCATTATTTTTGTACCTCAACCTGTATCCCAGTCCGCTTTTTGAAGATCTTGAACATTCATATGTATAAAATCAAATCACCCGCTTCTATCGACCCATGCCGAGCCCGACCCTTTTAATTCTTTTATCCCTGTAGAGTAGGAACCCTGCCCCACCTAGGGTAGGTCCGGCTTGTTTCCGGTATTTTCGACCCGGAAAACAGTCGGCCTCCAATTTTATAGACGGGGGGATGGGAGGGAAACCAAACGGGGAATTTTTTCCTTGTTTTTCGTGTATATATGTTTTTTCGGGGTTTTTTTCTCCCATTCCCAGCATATCCATCAAAATCATACATTGTAAATAAAATCATGCATAAGTTTCGGGTTTTAAGTAGGAATTTTTCATAGAGCAAATGCGGTATTGTGGTGGCTGCTGCGTGTATGGCGATGGACGAGCGATTATATATTGTATTGTTGAATGGGTCGGCGAATGTGGCTAGCTAGGTTCCCCATAGAAAATACAGTTATAGCATGACCGCTCCCTTCCCCTCCCCCAAAACCACAAGGCCTCGTGCCTTCTTTGTACTTACAAAGAAATAAAGGTATATGCACAAACTAGAATCTGTCGGGGAGATTGAAATCATAAATTCTCAGGGATTTTGATATACAAACCGTTCATCTGATCTCGGCCAGAAGACCTGATCTATTAATAATTAATAAAAAAGAAGAAGAAGAAGAAGAAGGAAGAGAGAGAGAGAGAGAGAGAGAGAGAGAGAGAGAGAGAGAGAGAGAGAGAGAGAACTTACCGTACAGTGAATTTTGCCGTTTTTGCGGACCATACTGTGAAAATCAAAGAAAGCTAAAAGAGAGAGGTAGTTAGACCTTGCTGGAGAACTAAGAAAGTTATGGGACATGAGACTAATGGTGATGTTAATCTAATTGGTGCGCTTGGAACGGTCCGCAAAGGCTTGAAAAGCGGACTGGAAGAGTGAGAAATCTGAAGACCATCCAGCCTTTTGCATTGTTAAGATAGGTCAGAATACTGAGAAGAGTCCTGGAGACTTGAGGAGACTTGCACACAAACTCCTTTGAAAGACCATCAGCTAAAGTTGGTGTGAAAAATTAGGGAGTAGTATAATGATAATAAATTCGAAGAGTTCTCAAGAATTAGGAGACTTGCTGTCACTCAGACTTCAGCGAAACTTTCCTGTTATGACTGGTAAGAAAAACTCTTAAAGAGTATAAGAATACGGAATGATATGGCCTTGTTGGCTGGGGCTGCAAAATACACCGACCGTATCTCTGCAGAGGAGTAAGACCCCCCCCCACCACCACAACGGGTGTCCTAGATATGTCACAAAACCATCTGATGGTGAGGCTTCAGTAATGCTGGAGCTTCGGGGAATGCGGAGTACCCTTTATTGCCATCGCCCTCAGGGCCACTCAGGCTCGGAGAAGAAGCTCCTGATAGGGTCCTATCTATGGGTCAAATAGAACTTAACTGTACTTATGCTAAACTGAATTGTTTGAAATAGAACGGTTTTGACATTTAACTGTGTGTAAACAAAAAACTGTACTTATCCTAAACTGAATTGTTGTGTAAACAGAACTGGTTTTATGTACAAAGATGGATTTGGCATTAAATAATCAACAATGGTTGATATGCCATAAAACCAAACCAAACCAAATCATGTATATTTGATATATATGTATAAAGAGGATTTGGCATTAAATAACCTACAATAGTTGATATGCCATAAAACCAAACCAGACCAAATCATATATATTTGATATATATGTATAAAGATGGATTTGGCATTAAATAATCAACAATGGTTGATATGCCATAAAACCAAACCAAACTACGTAATAATAGTAAATAACTGATTATTCACGAATGATGTGTCCAGGTTTTTGACTTACCCCTTAATGCAACAGTCAAATAAAACTGGAAAGAACTGAAAATTTCAAAATCGAAACATTTAAACGAGGAAATAATTCTTATACTGCTATGTAAAATCCTTTTTTTTTCTTAATCTTTTGCCCTAAGCAAGTGTCAATTTTATGTTGACCGATGAGCTCAGCGAATGAGAGAACAGATTTCTCAGTGAGGATTAAAATATCTGCATATGACAAGTCGTTAGCGGTTATTTTATTCTGGGAGTGATATGTTAAAATCCCATGAAAAATGATGGCGTTGCTTTTAGATTCTTAATGTCATAGATAGATACGCCTCCAAAATCTCACTTATTCACAGACTGTCAATTTTTTCTTAACAGTTTCAGCTAAGATTGATTTTCGGTGGTTGTCTCCGAGCACATTGCTGGATTATTTCAGGTGATGTTTCCACTTTTATATTGTTAATACGTCCAAAATTCTTCTGAAGCAGTACGGCTTCATCACGAAGAAAATTTCAACGAGTTTGTCAAATGTCAATTTTCCACCCACAGGATAAGAGCAAAACGTTGACCAGTGCTGCCTAATGCCAACTGTTTTCGGCGTCTGCTACACCTGGCTGATGTCAAAACGTATTACCTAGTGTGGAGTATAATTTATATTCGACTCTGTAAGAATCGTCATAGAATCAAGAATGGAGCTGAGCAGGTTAAAAATGAATGACCAAAACATTTTTTATGGCCGATGGTCACCGACAGATTCATGTTCAGTTATAGGAATTATTATTTTTCCAAGCATATTAATTTTGTTTATTTTTTTAACGTTATTTCAACTCCTTTTAAGTTATTTAATGCAGAAATTTGATTCATTTGTGAATGTTTGATTATAATCATAATAATGTTTTCAATGTTTCATTGTAATATTTTAAAATGATACGTTGTTATTAGCCTATTGTGATCATTTGATTGTATACAGGGAAGTGTTCCTATTTAATACTAATCACTTATAAACAATTTTATGGGTGTCCTTAGTATGACACTAAATTGCATATGATAATGAGGCTTCAGTCCTGGAGCTTTGGGGAATGTGGAGTACCTCTTCATTGCAATTACTTCCAGCTCCACTCATGGTAGTACTAGTTAGGGTTCTATTGATGGATCAAATAGAACTGTTTAATCATCTGTGCGCAAACAATCGATTGATTTTATATTGAACAGTTAATGTTAAATAGCAACACATGCAACTATATAAAAAATAATTAATATTAAATAGAATTATTAGTGTTTGATAACAATACTTGAAAACATTTAATTGTGTTCAAAGAAACGAGCTCTAATTCGTTTATAAATATTACCAACAAACTATGAGCTTACAAATCATATATAGTTAATATATGTACCAACAGGGTTTGGCATTAAATAACCCAGAATGGTTGATATGCCATAAAAAAAACAACCAACCAACCAACCAACCAACCAACTATTTAATGGTTCTTAGTAACTCTTCCTATTCAACAATAATTATTTGTTTGCACACAGTTTGATGGTATCAAATATTCAATCTAATATAAATAATGTGGACATACTTATATTGCATCAAGTGTTTCTATATAATGTTAACAATCTATAAACAATTTTTTGTCTTCAACTAAACATTCTTAATAATCGATAAATGTTTGTGGGCAATCAGCGTCATCATATTACGTTATTTCAAAAAAGAAAAAAAGAAGAAAAGAATATTGCTTTGTTTTGCTTTATTTAACGGCATATCAACCCCTTATGTGTTATTTAATGCTGAAATTTGATTCATATGTAAATGCTTATGATAACTATATTCTCTATATAGTTTCATTGCTATCATCTTTTAAATCGTACTTTTCATTTGTGTATAATAATTTGTTTGTACACAGTTATATAGTTTCAAGTATTCCTTCAAATACAAATAATTTTCCGATAGTTATATGGTTGCAAGTATTCCTATCCAATAAAGAATAATCTATAAACAATTTTAGTGTCCTAAATAATTATTGCTATTTAATAATAATCGTTTATGTGCGCACAGTTATATGGTTGCAAGTATTCCTATTTGATATTAAAAAATGTTTAAAAAGAGCTAATTTATCGATCGATGGAGTTCTAACAAATATTACCACACCGCGGAAGAGTGAACCAGGGAGTAATTGCAATGAAAGTGTCCTTTACTCTATCCAGGACTCAAGAACTAGATCCTCATCCCCAGGATACTTCTTTTGTTGATGATTGTTTAGTCTGATTCGAACGTTTAATGGCATTTCAAACCCTTATGGGTTATTTTTATACCGAAATTTGATTCTTTTTTTTTAATGCATGATTATAATAATGAATATTTATATTTTCAATGTTTCATTGCAATATTTTTAAAAAAGTCTTACTTTTTACTTATCAAGGCTCAGATATAATCCTATCCAGTTAATATTCACATGTAACCGCATTTGGTTTACTTATTCATATACAAGGTGCATACGATAAGTTTCCAGACTTTTTTCGTATGGGCACTTTTATTGATAGTACACTCATGAAACTCTAGTCCCATTCGAAGTAATCTCATCCGGCTGCAATGCATTGTTGTATCGTTCCAACAACTCCTGGAAGGCCCCATGGAAGTCCTCTTGTGTGAGCGTGTCAATGACCTTCGTCACAGCCTCTTTCATCTCCTCAATTGTCTCATAACGACAGCCTCTGAGCTTAGGGAATAACCAAAAGTCACAGGGAGCAAGGTCTGGACTAAGGGAGGCTGAGGAACTGTCTTGATGCCCATCTTGGTCAAATAGTCTGTGACAAGGATGGAGTAGTGGACTGGTGCATTGTCCTGGTGGAAATGTCACTGACCTGATTTGAAGAGTGCTGGCCTCTTCCGACGGAATCTCTTCCTGAATTCCCTTAAAACCTCAACGTAGTAACCCTAACCCTTTGGCCAATCAACTCTGGTGTTCTGACTTCCTTACTCCTCCCACCACTCTCATCATTCCTTACAGACTCCGTGCCTTCCTTGAATCTCTTATGCCACTCAAAAACTGATGCTCGATTCATGCAAGATAGTCGAAAAGCAGTTTGAAGCATTCCATACGTTTCTGTGGCATTTTTTCTAAGTTTAAAACAGAATTTTATTGCATATCGTTCTTCTAAAGTTTCAGATTGGATTTTTGAAATTCACCAGCTGTGACAATCAGGCTTTAGTAAGGTGTATTCCAATTGCTGCTGTAGCTGTTCATTTGAACCTGAAATCATAAAAATTGGTCAGTCATCTCATAAGATGTATAGCAATAACATAGCGAATTTTCAAGAGTCTACGACAATTTTGTAAGCAATAAAATAGGCTCAAAGTGGACCGGGGAGTAATAGCAAAGAGGTGATTCTATCTTCGGGACTTTAGAATTTTAGCCTTGCCACAGGGTACAGTTTAGTATTCATCACCAGAAAATACAATATGGCATAGTGTTATTCTTTAAGTTTTGACAATCATATAAACACATTTTTTAGATTGGAATTTTTCTTAATAGTTCCGTTGTCTTGATGGGTTTAATATAATTTTTGAGATTTTTATTACGATGTACCCAAAACACTACCAGGATTCCCCACTTTATAATTTTAGAAGTAATGTATAATTTCTAGATAAACAACTTGTTATGTATTTAAATTTCTGTTGATAAAATTAAATAAATAGGGTTATTACTAAGATAATGTTACAGTATCTGAACGTCATTGCATGAACAAATATGTTGTGCTAGCTTTGCAGTGTTATTGAAATATTCCTATCAAATCGTCTTATTATTATAGAACCAATTTGGAAATATTGAATATAATGTGATTTCTTACTTTTGTGTAGAAAAGGAATATCTGATAGCTTGATTCAGAATCGAGCTCATTAAGACTCTGGTCTGTTGTCTAATCTAATTGACGATTATATCCAGCGAGTTGTACAAACGATTATGTTGGTAGATGTGAAATTTTCATATACAATCGCGAGGGAAACAGTATATCCAAGTCAGGGATAGTTTTGTTTTGTGTTACTTTCTTTTTTTTTCGTTTTGTATTATTTCTTCTTTTTTTCGTTTTGTATTATTTCTTCTTTTTTTCGTTTTGTATTATTTCTTTTAATATCATTCTTGAAGTATATGGCCACACATACACACACACACATACACACGCACACGCGCATACATACGCATACACGTAGACACATATAAATCTAAACAAAAGACAAAACAAAAAAAGCACCCCTCCAAAATAAAAGAAAGTAAAACACCTTAAACAAACAAACAAACAAACAAACAAACAAAAAAGAACAAAGAAAAAGCAAAAACAAAACTGTTTAGTGTGGTAGGAATCATAAGAACAAAATTTTGGAATTCAATATAAAGTTGCTCAATTTGATCTCAATACTGAGAAATACTGTACAATAAATGAATATGTTGCATGTGATTTACGTAAATGGGAAGAGTGGAGTATCTGTTTATTGTCATTTGATAAACGTAGAATACATTTTTAGCTAAATACTCCGTAACGAGCAGGATGTGGCACAAATTCAGTTTTAAGCAGAGCAGAGTTGATTTGAATTCAGTGTTTTCTTTCTACAATATTGGTTGCCTAACCAATGCTAAATAACTCTATTTGCTCTACTATTTACCCATAGTTGGGGGAATAAGAAATGTGCAGCATCGTCTACGATTTGAACTCGGATTCCTGATTTTGTTTCTTCAGGCGATAGCCGTTACGCTAAGCGCGTCAATCAATTTTTATTTCTTTAAATCTGCTTTTAGCACCCAAGTTCAGTTTTGCTCCCTAAAACTGACTACATTTATCTATTTAATTCTGACCCCAAGCATTCATCGACCCTTTGGATAGTCCCATTGACTCCTTCACTACTGACCACTTTGGTGATCCCCCTACTCGAGTATTCTGAATAGTTTGGTAATGGCCAAGAACTTTTTGAGGTTGGATATGAATTTCTGTGAGAGATAATTTAACATGTCTGTTGTTGGGTTTTGGCCAAATACGTGATTTGATAAAGAATATTAAACTTATTGTTTACTTACGAATGGGTCAACTTCTGTTTAGACACTGGCGAAGAATAAAGAAAGCTTCATTACGATAGCCGTTAAGCAAAACAATTATTAATACTTCAGTGGTTCGGCCAATCGAATTCATTTGAAAAAAATCACAACCATAGGGAAAACAAGAGAAGAAGAAAAAGGGACGAAGAAGATGAAGAAGACGAGAAGAAAGGAAATGAAGAAAAGAAAGGAAAAAACGTGAGAAGAATGAGAAAAAGAGGCTCACAAGATTTGGAAAGTTTTACTGGCTTAATGTTCACATTCGCTTAGAGAATGAGAACCTTTATCTTTAATTACTCAGATAAAATCGCTATAAAGGCAATGAAGAATTTAGTAAATTACGTTGTACTCTTCATGAACAAATGAAACTACTTTCAAGTCAACTAATTCACAAAATAACCACTCTAACTATTTAACACTGTAAGAAAAATCACTTAAACTTTAGCGTTTGAGGAAAGTAATTGAGGCTTCAATGCTGTATGTGGCCTTCTAATCTACCAAGTCTGGCCTTACCTTCTCGAAAGCGATTAGAATTATGTACCTTCATTTCAGGAGCTGATATCGCTATGGCTTATGACAAAAAATCTAAACAAGAGTAAATAAAAGGTAGGTAAAGTTTTTATTCTTTTTTTTTTTAATTGATAATTAAGAATTAGACTAAATAATCAACTCGCCTTGTGGCGGGGGTGTCCTCGTGGTGTAATGATTAAAGTGATGGACTGCGGAATCGTAATACGCGAGTTCGTACTTCAGTCGTGCTATTACGTTCACTTTCGGGCAAATACCCTTGGGAAGTGTATGAACCCCCTTATCCTCCTAGCTATGGGTTAAATAGTACCACTACTGTTCTTTAAGAAGAATAGCATTGGCATTAAATAACCTAAAAAGAGTTGATATGCCATTAAAACAAAGAAACAAAACCAAACCTCGCCTTGTGGCAATGCATTGATTTATTGTCATACCCAGGATAGCTAAAGTTCTGGGTATGACGCTAAACTGTTTTCTGTGGTGAGACCCCACTTTTTGAGACCTGATATACTTCATGTCTATCATTCTCAAGTTTCCCATGAACCTAAGTGGTAGTATCTGTTAGGATCCCATCTATGGATCAAATAAATTTACTTGAAAACTATTTGCATTAGATTGGAATACTTGAAGCTATGTAAGTTGTGTACAAATTATATGTGTAAAGAATAGTAACCGGAAGCTACATTTCTTCGGATATTATGGTTGAATTAAAATAGTTGAATTATTCCCGAGTCTGTTGGTATTTCACGAGGCGCTAATACCATTGGGAAAGGTATAAATCGTGCAATTCTCTCTCCATCTATGGGTAAAATATTAAGGCAGACTGGGCTCTTTAGCCTTGGTATGAAAACTGGTCTAGGAGAAGGAAAATTTTGAATTCAAACCCGTGAAACTCCTCAAAAAATTATTTTGTGTCATATCCTGCCGTGTGGAGGGGTTCGTAAAAATAAATAATGAACGTGATTCCTTAACATCTAGGCATAATATAATCCCACAAGAGTTGACCTGCCGTTGAAATTAATCAAAAATTGTTAACTAAAGGCTAACACTTTAGATTTCGTTTTAAACATAAAAACTTCATTTATGTTCAAGTTACGCTGAAATCACTGGTTCCCATTAAATCACCGTAACTAAGCTGGGATAAACCTGTTTAATACTTAGATGGGTTACCACTTAAATCACCGTAACTAAGCTGGGATAAACCTGTTCAATACTTAGATTGGCTAACCACTTAAGCAACGCTAAGAACTGTAAGCAAACCGAGGGTCTGTGTGTCATATCTAAGTCAAAGTTAGTAAACAACAATGTACTGGAAAGTATTGAGTGAAGACTTATATGTAGACAATAAATTTTTATATGACATTTAATCAGGAAAACGATTTCCATCCCTGATTAAGTGTTGACAAAATATTAGGTAGAAGACAAGGAATATTACTAATCTGATAAAGCAAAGTCAGAGATTAAAACATGTTGCTTATCTCTCTCGCTGTTTCTCTCTCTCTCTCTCTCTCTCTCTCTCTCTCTCTGTGTCCCTCAAAGAGTAGTTACACAGAAATGAAAACCACAAATTTAAATGTCATTAAAATTTTTATAATGTTTGTATTTAAATATGAAATTGTAACTCAGAACCAAAAAATAGCGGGGTGTCCTCGTGGTGTAATGGTTAAAGCGATTGACTGCAGAATCGTAGTACACGAGTTCGTACTCCAGTCGCGCTTTCGGGCAAATACCCTTGGGAAAGGTTTGAACCCCCTTATCCTCCCAGTTATGGGTTAAATAGCACCACTACTGTTCTTCTAGGAGAATGGCTTTGGCATTAAATAACCTAAAAAGAGTTGATATGCCATTAAAAACAAAAGAAACCAAACCAAAAAATAGCCATGTCGGCGAAACTAAGAATATGCTGAACGTATGCCCTGCAGAAGGGTAAGATACGCCTCAAAGGGGTGCCCTGTGTGTAAAACTACAGTGTATAAAATTCTGAGGCTCCTGTTTTGGGGAGTTCGGAGCTATCTCTTTATTTCATTTACCTCCAGGTCCTCACTGACCCCGGAGTGGGAGTATCTGTTTGGATCCCTTCTATAGGTCAAATAGATCTGTTTAAAGATTAATTGTATCCGATCGGACCTCAACTACATAAATGAAAGTATGAAGGTACAATGAACACATATCAGCATAAAATAGTCGTAGACGAGTTGACTTTCCGCTAAAATCAATGTTTCAGAAAAAAATAAACCACTAAAAAATAGCAGCACATCAGAGCAAGACGTTTTTTAAAAAAATTAGAGCAATAAACTTAAAATTTAGTCATATCACATGTTGCAATGGTTAGCGACTGGATTAGCAGACTATTATCAGAGAGTTTGATTCTCACTAGAGACCCTATACTTTCAGCCTTGTAAGTAAACTAAGCTAAGCTTAGTAAAGACCTAGGCTCTGCCCAATTTTTATATAATAGGATGACCATTTGTCGGTGCCACTGAATGCAGGGATGTAGGACCGAGTTCAAAAGCAACGGATGTGTCATATGAGGGGATAACCGCAGAGAACCAAGTGTGACTCAAACCTGCATGAGAAGTCTATTGAAAGCTTCCCTTGACAGAGGGCGAGTGATAAGGCAGTATCTTAAGGGTATTAGTTCGAAAGTAAACGCAATAGTATGACTTGATTTTGAACTCACTTCCTACGATACCAAAGTTCAGAACTTTAGCCACTACGCCACGAGGCCTTCCTCTTTTTTGGATGAGTTGATACAGAAGAATGGTGTCAAAATTGTACCGCATTATTTACACACCTTAGATTTTGAATCCATAGTTCTTCCTTCTCTTCGAACTAAGAGTGAGTCCCCATAGAGTTATGGATCTAGTGCTGAAGTTCAGCCTCGAGGTAAGTGAGTTCGAAGTGGGACTTCAAAGTAAGCGAGTTCGAACTCCAGTCGCTCTTATACGTTCCCTTTTGGACTAATACCCTTGGGAAAAGTATGAACCTTCTTGTCCCCTCAAGCTATAGATTAAATAATACCACTGCTTTTCTTTAACAAGGATAGGTTTGACATTAAATAACCCAAGAAGGTTGATATTCCATTAAACAAAGAAACCAAATCAAACCAAACCTAGACATACGATACGTAAATGCAATATCAAAGTGAATAACAGGTTCAATGTATGTGTGATAAGACAATCAAAAAGCGAGTGATAAAAAGTTGTCAACGTTTATAGCTGAACAACAAAGTTCTTTAAAGCAAAATAAAAAACGCAAATTTCTCTTAAATTACTCTCTAGGTGTTTAACAACGTTTTTGAACCTACTGTATTGATCTTTGCTATCGAAAAGGAAGCCTTCGGGTTACCCTCGACTATCGTCGTCGTATTGATCTTATTCCCGCTGGTATTAACGCCTTGTTAAATAACTTAGCAGCACAGCACATTTTACTATTTAATGATTGGAAGAAAAAAATTATTGTAAGTGTAACTGAATTACATAAGTAACATTGCAATCATCGATTCACACTTAGGAAATGGCTAAAGAATAGAGACAAATACAATGTAGATAAATTTTATTGCCTTCGTGGGAATAAAGTTTTATTTTTCTAAATGTTTTTTTTACTAAGATTTGCTTAGTCTGGCCGACAACCCTTGGGTAGCTTACAGTAAAATTTACAAGGATTTGCTTAGTCAGGCACATAGGGCTCAGCTTGCATACCTACTCAGACGGCGGGGCATAGATTACGCTGACTTTAACCCTGCAAATGAGTCACCCCCACAAAAAGGTGCTTTGCGTATGTCACGAAACTGTATCTGAGTTGAGACTCACGTTCTGGAGATCTGGGGAGTATGGAGTACTCTTTTATGGCCATCATTGAATAACCTTTTAGTCGGCTGGTCTAGGTTATAAAGGCTTTGCTCTATGATCGGTTAGCTCCCATCTCCTCAATTCACTTCAGTTTGTTCTTCACTTCTCTTCGGTTGTTCGTCTAGTCACCTCGACCGCTCTGTCTCTTTCGAGCTGTTAACTTTGATCTTGTCCATTAATGAGGAATAGCAACACATTTGCAACTTCATGCGCAGATTTTAATTTTCTATTCATTGGCAGCTTTTAATTATTACCCGCTCGGCCTAAACGGATAATTAGTGAGAGCTTAACGGAGCGTTCAACCTCAGGTGTTGAGAGTTTCTCATTTATTTCTCTCTCTAGAACCGTTTTAGTCATCTGACTGAAACCATCCAATGAGAGTCGTGAGTTCAGACTGACCTCGAGTTCAACGGTTGTCTATCACATTGGTTAACACGATGTATTTTCCACTGAATACTCAACTTGAATGCTACATGTGAAAAACAGATCTTACCGTCTATTAGATAACACGAATTGAGCTTGTAAAATGTAATGTCCAAAATAATCTAGTTTTTCTTTTTATTAATCTAGAGTTAACGAACTTAAAAGATTCTTGTTAATGTATCTGCATCTACTTACCAATTACAAATTCCTATTTAACAGATAATCATGTTCGGAAAAGTAATGTTTTTGAATTTTTTCTCCAAACACAATCCATAGTTTCTCGATCCCGCGCCACTTACTCCTGTCTTTTTTTTATCATCTTCCATTCAATCATGTGTATTTTATATTTTTATTTCCCCCACCCATATATATTTAGATGGCTTTGTGCTGTTGGAATAGTATCTTCTTTTAAAAATGTGTTTTTCTATGGCTTCATTGACTCCTATAAATGATGATAGAATAATTCTTGTGAGAAACCAAAATGAAAGGAAAAAATAAAAAAGAAAGCAATAAATTTTTTCAAAGAATGGAGCTTTACACTTAAAAAAAAAAGAAAAGAAACGAAAACAAAAAACAACTGTCAATTTGTAAATGTTTTGGATATTACATTTAATCTCCAAACGAATACTTGCTTGCTGGAGTGATTTTGACTGCATATCAACCCGACTGGGATTATTTCATACTTAGAAGTTCACCGTATATTGTACGTTTATATCTATATACAGGGTGACCCCCCAAAAAACAGAACCCATATATTTTTGACTGAAATTCATAAATTCTGTTTTTTTTTTGTCACCCTGTATATGCTTTGTGTAGTTTTTTAAAGAGTTTTTCAACGGCAGTTATGATAACAAGTATTCCAATCAAATGATTTGCAAACTGGTATATTTGATCTGCAGCAGCAAGTATTACCACTCCGAGTGAAAGTGGACGGGTAGTATTGGCAATAAAGGAGTACTCCACATTCCTCATAACTCCCTACCCAGTTCAGTGTGCAATACATTCAGCAGATTCAAAACCCTGACACCACAAAATATACTGTTTATCTACAGAGGATACCAAATCCCTTGTTATATCAACACATCATTAAAACATTCTTCGATTATGCGTGGTCATTCAAAAAGTTCTTAGCTTCACCAGAAAGAAGAAACACCCAAACATTTTGTAGTGAAAACACACTACCTCTTTTTATAAAAAAAAAAACTACAAAAGCTAATTCAGATTTCTATCTTAATTTCTGTGCAGTTAAGGTCCGTAGAAAAGGGAGAAGTGTACGACATACCTAAAATCTGGTTGAGGCTTAGAACTTTTTTAACAAACCTCGTGCTTAAACATATAACAAAATGTTTACAAAAGGATTATCTATCAACTCCAACAATAGAGAAATCTTTAAAAAAATATAAGAATATGAAAAGGCACTAAAAATTGTGGATATATAGGAAAACAGTCATACACCAATAAAAATGGTAAGAAAATAATATTTATAATAACAGTAACAATATAAATATAATTATCTTCTAGTTTAAGCTCTCATTCAAGTGCGCTGTAAAAACCAAAATAAGAAGAATATTCAAAAACTTGATTAATATAAACTCCTCCAAGAACAATGTATCAAATAAAATATTCAATAGAAATTCTGTCAAATTAACTTATATTTGTACAGAAAATGTTTCTAGTAATTTTTAAAAGATACATAAATATACGGAAAATACGAACACAAATAAACCCTTTTAGTAAGAATAGAGTGCAGTCAGTAATGAATATTTAACAGAAAATATTGTTTTGCAAGCAACCGTAAAAACGGAAGATGAACCCAACATTAATTATAAAGGAGCCACAGAAGAACCATGTAAATGCAGATTTTGGAATCATAAAATTTCTTGGAAAAAATATGCTATACCAAGTGTGAAACATTATCTAAATGTATATAGGAAGAAAAAAAGAGAGAAACAATAAAACACTCATAATTGAGAAACTGCAGATTAAACTGTTATGGAAATATTGGCGAGTTGTTTTTACATTCTTATATCCATCAATACACAAACGCATAAATGGAGGGGTGTCCTCGTGGTGTAATGGTTAAATCGCTGGACTGTGGAATCGTAATAAGCGAGTTCGTACACCTGTCGTGCTATTACGTTCACTTTCGAGCAAATATCCTTGAGAAAGGTATGAACCCCCCTATCCTCCCAGCTTTGGGTTAAATAGTACCACTACTGTTCTTCTAGGAGAATGGCTTTGGCATTAAATAACCTACAAAGGTTGATATGCCATTAAATAACAGAAATCAATCAACATAAATGTATATGCATTTATCCACAGACTCCGTTAAAGGCAGGAGACGATACAAGGACAATTATTTTTCCTTTCTTTTTCAAATGGCGGCAAATCGTAGATTGGGTTATGTTCAGGTCAATGATGATTTTGATCGAGGGGTCTGATATGCGTCAATGGTCAGGGTTCATTTTTCAGTGACGTATCACCAGAACGAAATTTTGAAAACCAGTCACTTTGACTGCAAACACTACAAAGTTTCTTTGCTGTTTCTGTAGCATTTTGTTATTCTTAAACTCCTTCAACATTACATATCGAAAATTCTCTTTCAATTTGTTCCTTTTAGTGATGTGAGATCATAGATTTTGTAAGGATGCACACTCTTTCAATACTGAAATAAGAATTACATATGAAGGCTCTTTTTAATCAGGTAATTTCCAGTTGTATTTAAAATAGTGAAAGTTAGAAATGTGTCGTCTCAAGTTGTTTTTAAAAACAGAAATTGTTTATGACTCACTATCTATTTACACACACTGGGCACATCTGGTGGTGTAACGGTTAGCAAGCGAGACTAGCAAACCTACACGAGTGAGTTCGAGTCTCATTGGGCGCCCCATTCATTCGGCCTTGTGCCACATCAAAGTAAAGAGCTTTGTAAATTACTATTTACACACACTCACACACACACTATATATATATGCGATTGGTAGAAACTTCTTGGTTCAATTAAGAATTACTTTTTGATATTTTTATTGATAGTTTTTGGAAGTATTAAAGAATTTTGGGAAATCACGTGCCAAGTGCTTGGAACTAGTAGATAGATATGTGGAATAATATGTACGCTTTTTGGATCCATGGCATTATACTATATCTTAGTCGGGCCGAGAACTTTAATGCACCCAACATGTATGAGTGACACATTCTCACCTTCACGTACATGAATTATTGCACGTTAATATATAAACTTAGCAAGAGAAAAGCCTATAGCAATACAATGCAAAATGTGTGCTCTATTTGCCTTGACTCGCTTTTTCGGTCAGACTATATATATATATATATATATATGTTTCGGGTGAAACAAAATCAAGCTTCTGAAATCAGTAGACCAGTTCATCGGTAGCAATATCTCATTTTCTGAAAGCAATGTAAACATGCCCCTAGGGAAAGCTTGGACTGCTACTGAAAGGTTATTGGCCATATGGAAATCTGATCTGTCAGATAAAAATGATGGTTAAAGCTGGTGATTTAAGGGCGAACTCATAAACGAAATTCTCCCATGGGCTCCTGCACAAGGACAAACCAGTGTTAGTCGACTTGCAAAAACTTACAATCATCAACTCCGTGCGGACACTGTTTGCTGTCTGGAGAACTTACCATGAGTGATGACCAATAGGAACGAATGACAAGAATCCGTTTTCTCAGTACGACTTGATATATATATATATATATATATATATATATATATATAGCATGGCATTGACGACTGTATTAGTGAATGTACTGATATTCAAGGAGTAGAAACACTAATTATCACTGGTCTCCCAAAATTTCAACTTTCTACTGGACGTTAAGTCCAATTACTGAAGCCGATGTCTGCCAATACTTCAGTCATCATTTTCAAGCAGGTACATAGCTCTCAATATCTCTTTCTTTTTCTCGTGCTCCCACACACCCAGACATATCCTATCGTTTTTTGTAGTACTGAATAGCTAACCCGTGAACTCTTTGGTCTATTGCTTAAACCGTAGTCCATGATTATATTTATGCTTTTATTTAGGAAGGAATGCAAAGTTATTAGCATATCATAGCTATCTTCAATATATTAAGAATTTGGGTGATTAAAAATGTCGTTAAGCGCGAATGAAAACACCGAACAAATTATTGCCCAGTTAGCTGGGACTGTAGAATACACCGACTGTTTCTCTGCAGAGGATAAGACCCCTACAACGAATGTCCTGTTATAACACTAAACAATCTGATGGTGAGGATCCAGTAATTCTGGAGCTTTGGGGAATGCGGAGTGCACCTTCATTGCCATTGTTCCCCGGTCCACTCAGGCCCGGAGTTGTAACATCTGATAAGGGTCTTATCCATGGGGCAAATAGAACTAAACCGCGGTTTCGAGAGTTTACTGGTTTTGCATTTAAACTGCGTATTTATGCTAAGCTGAATTGTTTAAAATAGAACTGTTTTGACATTTAAACTGCGTACTTATGCTAAACTGAATTGCTCGAAATAGAACTGTTTTGACATCTAAACTGCTTACTTTTGCTAAGCGGAATTATCTGCAATAAAACTGTTTTTACAGTTAACTCTATGTATTGCCCAGTTGGCTGGGGCTGTAGAATACACCAACTACACCTCTGTAGAGGAGTAAGACCCCACCCCAATGAATGTCCTAGATATGACACTAAACAATATGATGGTGAGGTTCCAGTGATGTCGGAGCTTTGGGTAATGTAGAGTACCCCTTTATTGCCATCGCTCCCTGGGCCACTCTAGACTGGAGTGGTAGCACCCGATAGAGCCCTATCTGTGCGTCAAATAGAACTAATCTGCGTACTCATGCTAAACTAAGTTGAAATTGAACTGTTTTGATATATAAACTGCTTACTTAAGCCAAACTGAATTTTAGGAAATAGAACTATTTTGACATTTAACTGTGTGTAAACAAAATCTGTACTTATACTAAACTGAATTGCTTGAAATAGAAATGTTTTCGACAATTAAACTATGTACTTCGGCTAAACTGAAGTGTTTGAAAAAGGACTGATTATTTGTATAAAAAATGGTTTTGACATCAAATAACCTACAAAGGTTGATATGCCATAAAAACCAACCAACCAACCAACCAATCATCAAACAATTGCAAATCGGACTGGAATTTGCTTTATCCTTTATATTGGAGCATTTTAAGCATATTGCACTGCTAAAAATACCGCTATGATGTGCCGTTTTTGCTTGGTTACGTTTGCATGTAGATATATGCGTATAGCGAGAAATTGAGCCATATCTATCTATCTATCTATCTATGATTTGGTTTCTATGTTTTAATTGCATATCAACCATTGTGAGTTATTCAATCTCAAAGCCATTCTTGTAGAAGGATGTTAATAGAATTATATAACCTATAGCTGGTGAGGGAATAAGAGGGTTCATACCTTTCCTGAAGCTATTAATCCGAAAATGAACGTAATAACTTTGGTAGGGTTCGAACTCGCTTTCTACGCAGTCGTAGTTTTGCACATCAACCACTACACCACGGAAACTCCTCCTCTTCCTCTCTCTCTTTCTCTCTATCTCTGTCTCCCTGTCTCTCTCTGTCTCTCTCTGTTGATATATATGTATATATATTATAGTTCAAAATAATTCCAAACCCAAGTGGATACCCCATATCTATCTATCTATCTATCTATCTATCTATTGAACAAGTCCTGGCGACAACACCCCACAAGGCACCAACTATATGGCCACCTGCCCCCCATCACGAAAACTATCAAAGTTAGACGAACCAAATATGCAGGACACTGCTGGAGAAGCAGGGACGAACTCATAAGTGATGTACTCCTATGGACCCCCACATATGGCCGAGCAAAAGCAGGACGACCAGCTCGAACATACATTCAGCAGCTCTGTGAGGATACGGGATGTAGCCCTGAAGACCTGCCAGAGGCGATGAACGATAGGGAGAAGTGGCGAGAGAGGGTCAGGGATATCTGTGCTAGCGGCACGACATGATGATGATGATGATCTATCTATCTATCTATCTATCTATCTATCTATCTATCTATTTACAGTTATTTTTTTAAAACTTATTTGTTTCTGCTTCATTACGTCTAAGTAGCAATATGTATAAGAATAATTAATATCACTTTTGTAAAATAATGTTAGATAATGTAAAACATTCATGGTGAAAGAAGGGTTCTCATCGAGTGAGGGCCTATAACAATAATAATCAGCAGGAAGCCATGTTTCTGCAAAATGTAACGAATCGTATGGAATTTAAATTGATAACTTTTTGGAGGATAAAATATCGCAAATGATAGACATAAAAGAAAATAATTAACTAATTATATTCTTATATTATTTCATAAACTTATTATTATTATTATTATTATTATTATTATTATTATTATTATTATTATTATTATTATTTCTTTTGTTAGAAAATGGCCGAATATGTTAAGCATCTTGTAAGAATCCCTACAACCCTCTGGCAAACATATACTGTACCCAGGACAAAATACCACCCTGCCAGAAGGGCTTAAAATTCACTGATCGTATTCCCTGCAGAAGAGTAGAACCCCTCCAAAGAGAATGTTCCGGTTATAACACTAACTGTATCTAATGGTGAAGCTCCAGTTCTGGAGATTTGAGGAGTATGGAATACTCCTTCATTACCATTACTCCCAGGTTCACTCTGAGATTGAGTGGTTGTACTTACTGGAGTTCTATCTATGTGTCTAATAGATCTGTTGAAAAATGAATTGTCTTCGATAGGACCGTGAGTAAAAAAAAATTTCTTCAGAAACAAAAACTATAAATATGAAAGTATCATCAACACAGTTGTGTAATCTCTAGACATAAAATGACCCTAAACAGATTGATATGCCATTAAAATCAGTGTGTCAATCAATCAACCAGGACAAAATCGTCATCGTCCTTCAGGGTATTGTAATCCTATTTTTCCGTCAATTCCTTTTTGGAAGTATTTATACACCCGTGTTAAGTACTCGTTTCGTTCTTGATAGACTACAATGTATACATTCATATTTCATAATATTGTTTTATTTTTTGAGTAAACATCTCCAGCGAAATTGCTGTGTTCCTTGTAATATTAAACTTTCTGGAGGCAGAAATGCTACTGAATGACCAGAAAGAGGTTAGTTGAGTCTTGATTTGGTCTACGTTGATTGGTTGGCGTTTTGAACTGACGGACGGGTGTGAAATTGCTCAGTCGTTTAATGAATATCTTCAGGCAATGAATGAAGTAATAAAAGTGTTTTGCATCGATCAAGTGTCGAAGGAAAGTTCGCAGAACATAGAAAAGTATAGTATCTCTCATATAGTATTTCTCACTGAAGTTTGAATGACAGCAAGACTCCCCAAGTCTCAAGGACTCTTCTCAGTATTCTGGCCGATCTTAGTAATACAGTAGTTTCTACTTGTCTTCTAATTCCTAAGTCTTCCAGTCCCTTAACCAATTCTTAGGGGATCGTTCCAAGTGTACCAACTACAATTGATATCACCGTCAACTTAAGGTTCCATAGCTTCTTCAGCTCTCTAGCAAAGTCCAGATGTTTATCCCTCTTTTTAACTTGTTATAGCAGTTGGATTTTCCTTCATCTACTTTTTTTCACTGAAACATCTTCCAGACGTCATTTATTTGATAACAAGGACCTGCGTTTATAAGAGACATTAATAAAAGAAAAACTCTCGGTAAGACTCAAAAGCAAGTCCTCATTGCTAAAAAATAATACACAAATGATCCTCTTACAACGATATATAAATATCATTTGTTCGTATAACGCCCTCATTTTATAAATAACGTTTGCCTTTATTTTGACCGCTATTTCTTCTTTTCTCTTTTTCTGTAAATCTTTGAAGAAGGGCCATTAACAATGCATATGCATTTTACACGAACCTACCTGTCGTCCATGATGATATTGATTCTTTAAGGAGTGAAAGATCCTAATTAACTTAAAATAGTTACATTTGGATAATCAAACAATGATGATTAAAAGACCCACACATTTATCAATCACTTGCTAATTGGACAGCACTTTACTAGATCGTTTATGTGCATTGCTTTAATATGGGCCGTTTATGCAAGGTTCTGATTACATACATACATACATACATACATACATTGTGACTACCACTTTGCTAAGAGTTCCCTTAGGAACGCATGTGACACCTCATGCTAAGTATATCTTTGTGAACCTTCTGACATGCATGACAAAGGAGTTAGCTGCCTTTTCCATTGACACTGGATCCGTGCGTTCTCACACGACATCAAACCTGTAGACCTAAATATTTCGTTATAGAATTGATACGAGTTCTCTGTAGGTTATGGCGGAAAGACTTTTCGAGAATTTGTTGTTATGTAATCTCATTTAACTAACAAGTCGGGCATTAGACAAACAGACCCAACTGCAGATGTTACAAACATGTTCAGGTTGTAAAGTGTCCGGGACTGACGTCACGTCTATCTATCAAAGTGCTCGTTTCATACTGGAGAGTCCGATTCTACGAGTTTCAAATGCTTTACAGTTTTCGTAGTTCGATTTCTTTCGTGTTTATCGATTTACCTTCATTTGCTACCAGTCTCAAATGTCCATACTAACCGTACATACATACATACATGCATGCGTTGGAGGCGCTCGTGGTGTAATTGATATCGTCGAAGGAAATGCACACGACGACCCGTGTTCAAATCCATGACAAGGTTGCTTGCATTTCATATTGTGCTAATAACCTTGGAAAAGGTAAGAATCTATTCTCTCTCCAGCTATGGGTAAATAGTAGGGTAGACTAGGTTCTTAAGCATTGGTATGGTAACCGATCTTGAAGAAAGAAAACTCTGAACTCAAACTTTTAAAACTCTGCTTAAAAAATTGACCCTGCTTGTGTTGAGGGGTTGGGAAATAGATACATACGTAGACACACACACACACACACACATATATATATATATATACATAAGTTCTTCAAAGGATAATTTTATTTGAAGTAATATTTGTCACCGTGAAAGATTTCGGTTTTTGACTTCCTTTATAGCGTTTAAATTATTAAATTCTCTTTAGTCGGATTAAAGACTGCTGACTGACATTTGTCTTCGTTTGGTTTTATGGTATATCAACCATTGTAGGCTATCTAAAGCCAAATCCTGTTTATACATATATAAATACTTTTGTGATTTTTAAACACATTTTGTAGATTACATTCTTAAACGAGCCTGAAGTCTTTTTTGCTCTCAGTTAAATGGTTTCACGTATTGATATATAACATTCACAATTTAACATATATATATATATATATATATATATATATGTGTGTGTGTGTGTGTGTGAAAATACATGTGCTTTAATCAAAGAGGTGACATCTCCACACTAAATGGTAGTTCTCTGAAACTAATGGATAAGTTCACCTATCTAGCAAGCAGCGTCTCATCAACCGAGAAAGACATCAACACGCGACTAGCAAAGGCATGGGCAGCTGTCGATAGACTATCGGTCATATTGAAGTCAGACCTGACCGACAAAATAAAACGCATGTTTTCCAAGCAGCGTTCATATCGATACTGCTATATGGTTGCACTACATGGACGCTAACAAATCGTATGAAGAAAATGCTTGACGGCAATTACACAAGAATGCCACGAGCAATATTGAACAAGTCCTGGAGCCAACACCCCATAAAGCAGCAGCTGTACAGCTACCTACCACCCATCACGAAAACTATCCAAGTTAGATGAACTAGACATGCGGGACCCTGCTGTAGAAGTAGGGACGAACTCTTCAGCGACGTACTTCTGTAGACCCCTTCACAAAAGCCAGCAAGAAACTATATATAACAACTCTGTGTCGATACAGGATGTAGCCTTGAAGACCAACAGGGAGCGATGGATGATAGATACGGGTGGCGGGAGAGGATCAGGGAGATCCGTGCTGGCGGGGCGACCTGATGATGATGTTGATGTTGATGATGATATATGTAAATAAATGAGAATTCGAGTAACATTGTGATAGAGAAAATAGCTCAGTTCTTTCAGTAATATTTGAAATAGAACCTGCTATGTTACAGTTGAATTCATACTGTTTTAGTATATACATAGAAAGCCATTAGCAATGCATTTAAAATGTACATAACAAATATCTTATTTTATCCGTAATGTTCACCGTAAACCAGTACAAGGGAAAAAAAGGTTTCTTTTAGTTTTGCAATACATTCCAGTGAACTCATTAACAACACATTTATATCGCACGTAAAATAATTCTTTTCTGTAAATAATGCTTGTTTTAAATACTAAATTACGAACACTATTTTTTTTTCCTGATTTTCAAAAGGTAATTTTACACTCAGTGTGATAACTTGCTAAATTAACAAACACCGTTAAAATAGGTGATGGATCAGAAAATTCCCCCTTCTAAAAGAAGTAATAAATATGCACAAAAGTTCTTGGCACTCTTTTCTGAGATTAAACAGACGTCTGAGAACAGATTTTATGTTGAGAACTTTTGCACATCCACATTTTGTACAGAAACCGAATAAAACTAAGCAGAATAATCGTGAAGTAAAGGAAAAGACAATGGACGTCGATAAATAAATATCTAACTGCTGTCTATGTATCGTGAATACAAGTATATTCACTGCTACAACGCATCTGTACTAATCATTTCACAAGCATAGTCCCCATAAAACCTGTGGTTATTTAGACAAATACTTTTGCTTAGAATAAAACGGTAGTATCAGTCTGCTTTGTTTACAACCAAAGTGCTTCTTCTCGGGATTTCAGTCTGGGATCAGATTACAGCTACTTGGCTTTGGGTTAAGACTCACGTGTTATATCTGTTTTTTTTTTCTTTTTCAGGACATACAGAAAATTATAATCATAAAATTAAAAAGATCAAAAAGAAAAAGATTAAATCAAAAATGTATTTATAAAATGACAATTATTTTAGCATATATAGCTTCAAATTGACAATATTTAGAGTAAAGATTAATAAAAAATGAATTAAAATTAGGTTTATCAAGTTTTATATTAATGTTTTATCCAATTCTGTCAATTTTCAATCTGCGTACGAGTTTTTTTTGCAATGTAGCAACACAGTTTCGCTACTTAAAAATGAGAAATTCGGTTGATATCGTAAACGAGGTATATTTGTTTAGAGTAGCGTCTAATGATGTCTCTTATGACCACAACAATGAAAATTTTAATTCCTGTCGTGAGAATACGTTGTGTAACACCCCTACATACATACATACATACATACATACATACATACATATCTGTTTCTTGTTTTTGTCTTGTTATTTTATACGGGGTAGTTAATATATAAAAACAGTGCAATAAAAATCCGGGAAGAGAGCTGAAAATCCGTGGAAAGTGAAGGTGCTCTCAGTACAGTCACCAAAGGATTGGTACATTTTTCTTTTCTGCTAAATTAAATAAAATCTTGTGTTTTATCTTAAATCAACCTTTGTTGGTTATTTAATGCCAAATCCTGTTTATACATATGATTTTTTAGTAAATAGTTTGTGGGTAACTTTAAACAAACTACATCTCATTTGTTTTCCCGTGGTTAAAGAGTTTCAAGTATTGCTTTCTCAGAATAATAATTCTATTTAATATAAACAATTATCCTTAATAAAAAATTAAAGATCTCTTTTTGACACATAAATAAGAACCTAAAAGATACCATCACTCCAGGTCAGAATAGACCTGGGAGTTGGGGTAATGAAGGGCACTCCACATTCCCCCAAATTCCTGAACTAGAACTTCACCACCAGATAGATTAGGGTCATATCAGGAAATGATGTCAGTGTATTCTACAGCCCCAACCGCAAAATTTGTTGTGTGACTTTATAAATAAAAAAAGAAGGTTATGACGTCAGTGATACATAGGTTCTTCTTCTTAAAGCTTTGCTCGGGATATCACAAGTTACATCAACAGGCAGTCAATATAAAAGCTAGAAAAATCGAGCCTGTGGAGATATTCATTCTCGTGCAGCTCAGAAAAAATAATTTAGTGTAGATGAGAAACAAGTGTGTAATTTCGACACTTATTTACGAACAGCCTTTAAGCATTTGGGTCTTCTCTGCATAACGTATGACTAGTGCACTTGTTTTTATTTAATATTTCATGTCGTCCTCTGCCTGTTCATTAACTATAATATGAACCTCGATATCATTGACACAGGATAATTTTCAACCGTCTCTTGATTACAAGCGACTTAAATAAGTGATATTCTGCTAATCTAGAATGCTGATTTTTAGATAAGCACGCTTTCTCCTATGGAGATATTGTGCAGAGATGTGTGTAGTGTAATGTAGGTAATGGACTCGACAAACTGTGTTCAAGTCCAGGATGAGGAAGTTTACATTTCACGTCGTACTGTAAATGAGAAAGCAGAAATTCATGGTTGGACGAGTCCCCATGCTGTAGTCACGAAAATGCTGGACTGTGACATCATAGTAAACCAGTTCAAACTCAGTGCTTATAGGTTCGCTTTCAGACTAATTTCCCTTGGGAAAGGTATAAACTCCTGAACCCTTGCTATAGATTCAATAGTGCCACGACTACCATGATATGGCTTCGGCATTAAGCAACCCATGCAATGAAAAAGTCTATACTATTAAAAAAGAAGAAATAAAACTAAACCAAACCAGCTTCTGGCTTTGAATTCAAAATTGTAATTATCTTAAACTTGTTACAGAGCAGCACGACCTAAATATACTTGTCCATATTAGGTCATAATTTGGGTGTTTCAAGGATCGATGTTTGCATACTCGGGAAATTGGCAGACAGTCAAGGCATATTATTGCGTTAATGCACACAGTTTATGAACTGCTGACATAGATTATATTAGATTGAAATCACCTCATAGGATCATTCAAACTGAAAAGGATCATTTTAAAAATAATGTCTTACAATGATCGTAGGAGTGTCGCATATTGCTCCACTGGACAAACAACGTAGGACTCGTAGATATATAAAAATATAATTTATATTTTTATTCTTTGGCGGTGACGATTGTGTGTAGTAGGAATACAGTCAGAGAGATTTCGTACATATCTTTCTTCTGTGGCGGGGACTAATTTTGGGAAGTAGTGCGACGGCCGGAAAACACACACGAAGAGCTGACAGGTCTGCTTGAGTGACCAGCGGATCTCTGCCTTCAGTCCAAAATTACAGAGCTTATATTGTCTTTTAAAGTCCCATGCGGATATATGAATATCCTCTTCGCCCACGTATTTTTCTGTTGATGGCTGATTACCTGAACTTACATACTTCCGTTTTTTTCCGGTAATTTGTTGGTCTTATCTGCGAACGGAAATATCTGTCACTCTATGCATAAGCAATAAATTATATTCTCGCCATCATATTTTATATTTCTTTTTCCTGTGAAAAACACTTTGTTGATATTATCTTGCGACTGCATTGAACCTGCCAAGTTCATCGTTGCCAGCTAAGCTAGTATATTACCGGGGCGCGTCTTTAAAGAAATCTCGGTTAGCGTTTTATAAGCGAGACTGATAATATAATTTGAGTGACAAAAAGTGTTTTCTTGGTATTAAATCTTCGCCCGCCGTCTATGTTTTTCTTTCTTTTTTAATTTTTTCACTGAATTTGTAGACTGCTCAGAAAAAGTATCTTTAACTTTTTCCTCCATTTATGAGAGAAAGGTATTTCTTTCCTATTGGTCTTAAGATCTTTTATATTGTTTCTTTAAATCATTATTATAAGGAAGACCAATTTTGCTCTTTATTTAAGTCAGGATTGGAATCTGTGTCTATTTTCAAGTTTATTTATTTACACACACACACACACACACACACACACACACACACACACACACACACACACACACAATATATATATATATATATATATACATCAGCACACATTATTAGTTTATTTACAGCTGAATTAAAAACCCATATGAACATCTTTTAAGAGCTCTAATTCTATAATTTTTACTCCGGGTTTGTAGATTAAAAGATGCTATATTTCAGAGAAAATAAATTTTTTAATTTGGAAACACCAAGTGCATTTTCAGTACTGAATAGATGTGAAGCAATACATGCACAAATAAATATATATAGGATTAAATCATTTTAACTGCTTGCTAACCCGTCCAGGGTTATTTTATGCCTAATGGTTAAGGGAATCGTTCATGTTTATACTTTTTGTGTAGTTCCTTAAGAGTTTTTGCACACGGTCCTATCGAATACGAATACTTTTTAAATAGATCGATTTGACCCAAAGACCGGACACTAACATCTGCTATCATCTGCGTCAGAACAGAAGCCTCACCATCCAATGCAGTTTAATGTCATATCCCGACAACCTCTTTTTGGAGAGGCTCTTACGCATCTGCAGAGTTTACAGGGTTTTTAGACTATAAGTATATATATATATATATATGTGTGTGTGTGTGTGTGTGTGTGTGTGTGTTTGTGTGTGTGTGTGTGTGCACAGATAAACTGATGAAAGCAATAATTAAGATAAAATAAATCATCAGTCAAGTAGGAAAACAGTCATCATTTTTTGTTCTGCCATGAAGTATTTGATAAATTTACCCGGGCATTTTGTCAAGAAGACGTTTGTTTTAATTAGATTTTTTTTGTAATAAAACCAAAAGCACAAAAAAAAAAAAAATCGTATATTTTTTAAATTTCTTCTTATTAAATGCCAATTCACTCGAAATTCTTCAATCAATAAGAATGCACCCAGCTTTTGCCAAAAATACAACTAATTATGTTCGTTATTTTCTTTGTAAATTTACGCTTATTTTTGTTTTCATAAAACTTTTCTGAATTATCAAGATGTATGTAACAGCTTGATTCACAATCTTGAGAGGAAAGCTAAAATGTTTTGTACTGATATTTGACTCACCGTTGATGAATAATCTATTTTTGTGAATATAGAGTAATGGCTGCAAACATACATTATTCTCGAGTTATGGTTCAAATATTTTCTTGTCGAGGGTCCTTTCTGATGTGTACTTTACTCTGTGGCTCCCCACTTAGCCATCATTAGATTGATTGAGGGATTGATTTTAACACCTATTTAGGCTTATTTTTTGCCCGGAGGTTTGGGAATCATGTTCATTGTACATTTATATTTATACTTTTTATGTAGTTTATTAAGAATTTTTTTCTTCATCATTCAACTCATTACGAGTTTTTTTCACCATTTTTAACTGGTGGCCTTTCACTGGGGTCTGAGTGAAAGTTTATCTACTTAGGTTTCCCGGACTCTTCTTAGTATTCTTGTCGACCCTCGGCGCTGCTGCTGCTTCCTGTATAGTCTAGATTCCATCTGATTTCCAATTCCTTCTGTCTTTTTCTTTTGAAGACTTTGGGGACAGTTCTAAGCGCATCAACTACAATTGGTGTCTCCGACACCTTCATATTCCTCTGTTTTTCAGATCTCAGATAAACTGCGAGTATTTGTCAACCTTTCTGCTCTCTTTTATTTTCACTCTATTGTCCGCTATTATCATTATATTATTCCTTGCGAGTTTTCACACCTGCGTTAGTTGGTCGTCTTTTACTAGAGTTTAAGTGACAATAAGTCTCCTCAGGTCTCCAGAACTCTTCCTTTGATTCTATGTCTCGGATTTTCATTTCCCAAGCCTTTGGAGACTGTTCAAAGTGCACCATCAACAATCGATATTACTGTCACCTTCACGTTCCACAGCTTTTTAAGTTCTCAAGCAAGGTCCAAGTATTCATCTTTCCGCTTTCTTTTATTTTCACTTTGTGGTCTTCACAAAATTGCAAGTTCTCTTTTTGTTGTTATTGTTGTTGATTAACTCTAGGTCTGGTCTTCTAGCCGAGATTGTGTGATCTGTCCGTATCTCAAAATCCAAGAGAATTTCCAGCTTCTTATTGTCTAGAAGTTATTCTGGTGTGTACATATACCATTTGGTTGTATATTCAAAATTCAATTTTTTGCTCGATTCTCAGTGGATCATCTTTCCTAAACAGTCGAGCAGAATCTTGTACTCTTTTGGTGTTAGCTTGCTGCATTCACTTAATATATGGTTAACAATTTCATCTCTTTCTCCACATAACCTACACTTAATATTCTGTTGCATATAATCGATTTTGACTTTAATTTAATTGGTCCTTATGGCGTTGTTTTGCATTGCTAATAGAAAAGATTCTGTTTCTTTCTTGAGGTTTTCCTTTCATAGCCATGTCCCAGTCTTCCATGTCGCGTCAGTTTGTCGTGAGAAATATCCATATAGTAATTTTTCTTTGCATTTCTATTTCCTAGTTTTTGTTGATTTTCTGTCACTTCTTATGTTGCCAATGTTATTAATGGCAGCTGTAATTAGTCTTTTTTTTTTACTCCTTTTAATACAGTCCTCCAGTCTACGCAATCGTCAATGTAGACTTAGGTTGAAGGGAAAGTAGTGATTATATGAATTCTATTTATTTTCTTTTTTTGCTGCCTCTTTTGAGGGCTATTTTTTTTTTTTTTAGAAACAGTGACAGTATTCTCCTAAAGAGATGAGTTTGTTCCTCAAAGAGCATTTTTTTTATTTCATAAAGGGTTGGACTGTCAGGTATGTATCTATCCCCTTTTTTAAAATCATATCCAAGCCTCCTATAAGTGTTTGCTATAGTGATAGTTTTAAGGTGTCACATTTTTTTCAATTTCTATGTTCGGGTTTTTGTATCAACTTGATATTTATATTCTTTGACTGATATGTTATTATCTGAATATACTAACATATCAGTTTGAACACTTCTTCTTTTTCTTGTTCTTCTTACGAGTTTTACACACCAGATGTTAATATTTGTTCTCTCTCTTTCCTCTCTTTCTCTCTCTCCCTTTCTTCTCTTTCTTTCTTTCTCTCTCTCTTTCTTTCCTCTCTTTCTCTCTCTCTTTCCTCTCTTTCTCTCTCTCTCTCTGTATGTATGTATAAATATATTTCCATAACCCAGTAAAAAAAAAAAACACCTGGAAGCGAGGTTTGTTTTTGATCAATACGCTTAAAAAGCTCTAACTTTAGGAATAAAGCTATTTCTAGTGAAAGTTTCGGCTGAATGATTATATAGTGGCGCTTTCGCTCGCGCTGAACGTCATTTTTTGATTATACAAATTAAAGATGAGTAAAATGTTAATTAGAATCCTTTAAACTTTCCTCAGTAGAAGCTTCGATATAATCATGGCTGACTGTTACAAAGGGAACACAACGATATCTTAGGATGTCTAGTATTCTATATCTCATAAATATCTCAAGTCTAATCTAATAAAATAATAAAACGATATTCTCGAGTTTGTTTCCGAACATAGTTTATTCTATTCTCTCTGTTTCTCTTTTTCCACACACACTCTCTCTCTAATTCTCTTTCCTCTCTCTCTCTCTCTCTCTCTATATATATATATATATATATATATATATATATATATATATATATGTACTCAACTCTCCGCTACAAGCGGGATATGATATAAGACTGAGTTTTAAGCAGAGTATAACAGGGTTTATATTAAGAATTTTCCTTTTTCTAGACTGTTCGCCATATCAAGGTTAAAGAGCCTGGTCTGCTCTACTATTTACTTATAGATGGACATAGAATGCATAGATGTATATAATTTTCGAGGGTATTAACGCTATGGGAAATGCATGCAGACTCATTCAGGATTTGAACTCGGGTCGGTGAATCCATTTCCTATGCCGATAACCATTACATCTCAAGCACTATATATATATATATATATATATATATATATATATATATATATTTGATTAAATAATTAAGACACATTTTGTCTAAATAATTCTATTAGGTTCCTTTCAAGTTTCCTGAAAAGTCTTTGGTTTTAAGTTGGTATATATATATATATATATATATACCAACTTAAAACCAAAGGACTTTTCAGGAAACTTGCTCCCTACCCCTGTAGGGTTGAGCTCTTTAGCGAGGGAAGTAAATGGTTGCCACTAGCGTAATGTAAGGCTCTTCATATCAATCGACCTCTCGGTAGCTGTCAAGCGGATATATGTAAACAAAAACAATTGTGATACATAAGCGTTTAAATTTCCTTCGCTTGCGCTAGTTTCCTCGTGGTAGAATCTTGGATTGGCGTTTGAGTCAACCGGGTTTCGATCCCAGTTTCGGGAATCTAGCCTGTCTAGCCACACTGAAGAGTTCTGATCGAACGAAACAGGTCTGTCTGTGGATGTCAATATATATATATATATATATATATATATATACAAACACACACCTATCAGCACATACGTGTGCGTGTTCTGCGATACATACAAATATATATGTACTAATATATATGCATATATAATATTAGAAGACATATCATTATATATATATATATATATATATATATATTTTGATGTATTTAAAAATAGCTATATATATACAAATATGTGTGCGTGTGTTCGTGCGTGTGTACATATATCTATTTATTGATGGTTATATATATATATATTGATATAAATATATGTGACTGTGTGTTTGTGTGTGTTTTGATTTTTACGTACTGCTATATATATATATATATATATATACACCCCACACACATATATATATGAATACCAATCAATAAATACATCGTTTAAAATCCAATTATTTTTATACCAACAATTGAATCGTTGTCTTTGTTTTTGTAAATAAACTTTCTTGACAAGAATTGATGATAGACTTTTAATAAATGAAGCATTACAAGTAAAAGAGAGGATGCTAAAAAGGGAGAATGAACATTGTTACCAATAAATCAGAGAGAGAGAAAGAGAGAATTCGTGTGTGTGTGTGTGTGTGTGAACGAATATAGTAGTTATTTCTCTGAGATAACAAATACATAAAGACATATTCTAATGGATCATAAAATCGTTGCATTCTAAATGTTTGGTTCAGTTGAATATGTTGGTAAGTAAGTAAAGTTGTCTCCCTTTAGTCGAGGGCAACCAGACGGCTCCCTTTTCAATAGCTACTACACCAAGGTGTAGGGGAGCGCGCTACTCTTTTCCCAGGATTGCTCCACTTTACCCTTGATACGTACCTTATGTTGCTGAGTGTTAAGCAAGGAGGTATCAAGTACCATTTTTAAAGTCTTTGGTATGACGTAACCTGGGATTGGACCCAGGTCTTCCGGTCCATTGGCGAATACTAGCTGAATTAAAGTAAATAACCACATATATCGATCTAAATGTTTTGAGGTTCTTAGGGACATATCAAGTACACCTTGCTTCTGTGTTGGCATAACGGTTATTACCATAGAAAACAGACTCGTAGAGAAGAGTTCAGATCAAGACTATGCAGCTTATGTTGGTAAAATTATTAACCCATTTTTTTCTCCACTCAGTCGACTAGGGCTTCAAAATACGTCGACTGCACCTCTACAGAAAGCCCCACCCAACGAGTGTTCTACATATGACTCCAAACTGCATCTGAAGGAAAGGCTACAGTCCTCTAGTTTTGGGGAATGTGAATCTTAGGAATACTTGATAAATAGAATTACTAATGTTAAATATTAAATCTTGAAAACTTTAAACAGTGTATAAGCAAATGATTTATATGAAATAGAATTATCAGTGTTCGATAAAAATACTTGTAACCATTCATCTGAGTGCCAACAAATGAACTCTAAAAAATAAAGTTACCTAAAAGCTATTTGATCACAAATATCTCTTTGTCTCTGTCTCTCTCTCTAATCACACACACACACACACATATATATATATATATATATATATATATATCAGTGGCGACTCTAGCCTATTTTTGCTACTCGTGCCCGCCCCCCGCCCTCGGTCAACTTCAGTTCCCAACCCGTGGTCCGTGGACCTAAAGTAAGTCATCATAGTTGCTATTTCGTGATTCTCCATTGTATAGCACAGATTGACAAACGTACCTTGCTTGGTGTTTTTTTGTAAATAATCAAGATACTATATAATTTGTAGTCTTGTTAATACAGTAGATAAGATAATTTTTTTTCCTTTCAAAAGTATAGAAGAAAAGAGAAGATGTTCATTATTATGATGAGAAAAATATGTTTATTAGAATAAAGAAACTGATGACAATATACACAGACACAGCTAGTAGTTTCAATTTCGCTTAAAATAAAGATTATTTGTTGAAAATGTATTCAAATAAACAAATTTTAGTTACAGAATGTAATATATGCAACATTCATTAAAGAAATAGAGATCTGTTAGTGAAAAAATGAATTAAAACACGCCGTTTAACCAACATTTACCATAGCGATGATGATGATGTCGGCGACGGCTATAATCTGCTATCCCCCCTCTCTATTTCTCTCTCGGTCCCTCTCCCTCTTCCCAAGACAGTTGTCAGCAGTCACATTGTGCTAATTTTTTTGAGCACGGTATTCTGGCTTGCTTTTTCTATTGGCTACAGCCAAAAGCGAGATTTCGCTAACATTACTGTTATTATAAGGGTCTAGTGCCTGGCATGGATTACTCGTGTTCAACATTATAGCCGATTTTATGGGATGTTCAATGGATCTGACGGTGGCCGGACAAAGACCATCCGTTCAAAACAGCATCGTTGTATTATTCCCAGATATATTTATGAACTTTAGGCTACTTAGTTATCGAAACTTGAATAGATACGTAATTTAATTGAGATCAGACTAAGTATATTTGCTTGAAATTAATGGATGATTTTTAATCCATTTTGAATAACATTGACCGAGTTATTGGTCGTGCCGGGCACGAGTAGCAGTAGTCCCATCTCCGCCCCTGATATATATATATATATATATATATATATATATATATATATATATATATATATATATATTTATACATATATATATATAGACATATGCTTATACTCACACACAGATATATATATATATATATATTGATAGATATACATTTATACATACATATATATAGACATATATATATATGCATGTATATATATATATGTATATAAATGTATATATATATATATATATATATATATATATATAACGGAATATATATATATGGTTATCGTTGTAGGAAATGGACACGGCGACATGAGTTCAAATCCTGGACGAGACTGATTGCATTTCACATAGCACTAATACCCTTGGGAAATGTATGAATCCAATTATTCTCCTTCCAGCTATGGGTAAATAGTAGGGCAGACAAGGTTCTTCAGCCTTGGTGAGGCAACTAGTCTAGGAGAAGGAATACTCTGAATTCAAACCTGTTAAACTCCGCTTAAAAAATTGACCTAGTGTCATATGTTGCCCGAGCGGAGGGGTTGGTAAATATAGGCATATAAACTGGATTCGGCATTAAATTATTCACAAATGTTGATAGGTCATAAAACCTAAACCAACAAAACCAACTATTTCTTCTACCATCGTCCATAGGCAAACAAACTCGAGTTTCTTGCCTTGCAAGTAGTCAATCATCCTTTTAGAATGAAAAGGTCTAAATTCAAAACGATTGAGCGTTGATGCAAACAACTCCACTGCTAAAATCCTACTTTCTTGGGAAGCTGCAACAGCCTAAAGCCCTGTATCTAACATCAACAGACAAATATTCTTCGTTGGTGTGAACATAGATATTTAGACTCGTGTCCATAGAATGAATATATTCTTTATTTTGAAAGATGTACAAGTATTGATCTGTTCATGTGATCATGTTCTGTAATACAACTATATTACCGGTGCGTTTCATCTTGAGTAAACTGTAATAGATATTTAGGTGTTGAGGTTTTATATTCCGTTAGTATAGTTGCCAACATATTTGCGAATATTCTTAATCTCAAAGGAATCTTTTAGTTTTTATATATCTAAATAAGTACATAAATAGATAAAGAAAAGGGCGTGATGAGAAAGAAGTGCAAAGAAGATAAAGATTGGACGACAAAGTAAGAAAGAAAGAAAAAGTGTGATAAGAAAGAAAAAAAAAGAAAGAAAGAAAGAAAGAAAGAAGGAAAGAAAACGTGTTGTAAGAAAGAAAGAAAAGTCGTGAAAAAACAGAAAGAAAAGGTGTGATAAGAAAGAAAGAAAAGTTAAAATAATAAGGAAAGAAAAAAGTGTCAGGAGAAAAAAGAAAGAAAGACAGAAAGAAGATAAAAAAAAGACAGAAAGAAAAAGTGTGATGAGAAATATATATATTGATAAATAAATGAATGGATAAATAAATAAATAGATAAAAAAAAAGAAAGAAAGAAAGAACGATAGAAAAAAAAGAAAGGTGTTTTGAAAAAAGAATTCTGACATGGGAGGGAAATCGTATAATTTTCGATATTCACAGTATGAAACGGAATATTGGTCGGTTTTATAGCAAGACATCGCTGTTGGTATTCACTTTGTTTAGCTAATAATCTTTGCTTAATCTGATAGACTCTTTATTTTGAAACCTGTAAACGTAATGGTTTCTATGGATCATTTACAGTAATCCACCAACCTTACCTGCACGTTTTGAGTAAATTGAAACACATATCAGGGTGGTGTTATTTTATTTTCCGTCAGTCTATTACAAAACCAAGGTTGAATGGGTTCATATTTTCAATACCGAACGCAGTGTACCACTATGAATGGAAACTCATGTAGAAAAGACTGAGGCTAGTGAGCCAATAACATGGAGAACGTTCATTCAATAGTTTTTAGTGAACCGACCTTAGAGACAAACCAAATCAATAAGAGACGAAATATCGATTTTAATGGAATACTAACCAAAATATAATGATTAAAGAATTAGGTTAGATTCATACAAGTTCAATCAATATTTGACTGGTATTTTTAAAAGAAAAAAAAGCTTTAAAGTATTTTCTAAGTATCCCGAATTTTACAGTTCCTCGTTTGAATGAATATCTTCAGTAATCATTGCCAATGGATAGAGCAGCCACTGTTATAATATCTGGGCTGTATTCATAGCAAATTATGATGTCTCATTAACTCGTTTTTGTTTGTCAGATTTTGATAATGTCTCAAAGTCTAAATGAACAATAATACGAATCAAACTCACTACCAATGGCTTGCTGATCTGTCGTGGTAGCCATAACACCTAACAGCTGCTTCTAATCTAACTAATTATACCTGAATATCTACTTTGCAAGTTTAGTGCTCGTGCATGTGTCAACAATAATTTTATAGGTACTTATTTAGATATCCTCAGTCATTGTTGCCAGTGGATAGGGCAGCCTTTGTTCCTGCTCTTAGGCTACCATAAAATGTATGGTGACATCTCATTTACTATTCTTCGTTTGTCAGTTTCTGATTATACAATATTAAAAGGATTTGCTAAGTGGGTAGAGTGTTCGCCAATGGTCCGCGAGACATGGGTTCAATCCCAGGTGGCGTCATACCAAAGACTTTAAAAATGGTACTTGATGCTTCCCTGCTTAATACTCAGCAATATAAGGTAGGTATAAAGGGTAAAGTGGAGCAATCCAGGGAAAGGAGTAGCGCCCTCCCCTACACCTCGGTGTAGTAGCTTTTGAAAAGGGAGCCTTCTGGTCGCCCTCGACTACGGTCGCCAACTTTACTAACTACTTATATACTTGTATATAGGTCGACCACTGATTTATGATTTAAAACTTATAAAATTAGAGAATTAATATTTAAAGCCAGTGTTCACTTCTAGATCTTCCCAAAAAGTTGGAATTACAACTGACGTCAGTTTTTGCCTAAAATGAAACCGTCAAAATTCAACCTCAATACTATAAAGATCGATAAATTAAAGTTTAATTTTCTCCAAAATAGTTTTATTGGGATTCAATACAGTTGAATCCTAATAGATTCACTCTATGGAAACAAGACTACTGACCTATGTTCACACGAATAAAAAAAATTTGTTTATTGATGTTGGATACGGGGTCTTAGCCATACCTCATCAATGAGGCTGCTGTGGTTTCCCAAGAAAGTAGGGGGTGTCCTCGTGATGTAATGGTTAAAACGATGGACTGCGGAACCGTAGAACGCGAGTTCGTGCTCCATTCGCGCTATTACGTTCACTTTCGGGAAAATACCCTTGAGAAAGGTATGAACCCCCTTATCCTCCCAGCTCTGGGTTAAATAGTACCACTACTGTTCTAGGAGAATGGCTTTGGCATTAAATAACCTACAAAGGTTGATATGCCATTAAACAAAGAAACCAAACCAACCGAAGAAAGTAGGATTTTTATGAGTGGAGTTGCTTGCATCTACGTTTAAACGTTTTGGATTCTGGTCTTTTCATTCTCAACGAAACTATTCATGTGAGTCATTGGTAGAAGCACCTCTCAAATTCTATTTTTCTTATGGTGTGGAATTGTGCCATCGTATTTCTTTTGTTATCTTCCATGCCTTCAAATTTTAGTCTACAGTTGAATTTTAAGTTTAGGAGAAAGAAAAAAATACAGTTCTGGTGAATAAAGACGGTGCTGCGTTTTCACAATTCTGCTTTCATGAATTGATTAAAAGTATCGATATTTGCCACTGATTAGACATTCTCACATTTTTATAAAAGTTTGTTTATGATTTGTCATCGTTTAAACATGATTACGTTTTCTTTATAGAAGTTTCTATAAGATTTGACAATAACTGGACATCATCACTTTTTTTATAGAAGTTTCTCAGCCTTGCATATAGGTTTATTTAAATTTTAAATTTCAAAATTAAAGAAATTTTAGAATTCAGTTTCAATATGATTTTATCATTCTAGACTGTTCAACTACGTTCTGTAAGTTGGGCTTAAGATACGCTGACTTTATCATCTCTAGAGGAGTAAGACCCTCTTAATGTGTGTCCTGGATATGACCATAAACTGAATCTGATGCTGAGACTCCATGAGTATTCCCTCTTTATCATTACCCTTTGGTCCGGTCTGACTCGGAGACGAAGTACCTGTTCAGGTCATATCAATGAGTCAAATAGATATGTAAGATAGTAATACTTGATATAATATAATCAAATAAAAAAAAAAAATCTCTTAAGAAACAGCAACACAAAAAATGTAAATATAAACGTAAAATGAATGGGATTCCCTAACCTTGAGGTATAAAATGATCCTAGACGCATGGACATACAATTAAAATTAACCAATCAATCATTTGAATATTCATCTATTAAAAAAAATTGTTTTATGAAATATCTATGATTTGTTTTAGTGAAAAAATGTAGGTGAATGTTTTCTAGACGTGGTGATTCCATTATTTTTTCAGAGGTTGTAGATTGCAGTTTTCAAAAAGGCAATCTTCCAAGTATTTCAAAAATCTATGATACTTCCAAATTCTACCTTTTTTTTAAGGTGATGATTCTTGAAGGTCAATGATGCTAAGAAGGGTTAGAATTGTTGAAGTTATTTGCTCATAAACTCGAGACAGCCAAGAAAATTCAACTCAGCAATTATGGCGTAGCTTCTGACAAATAATCGATTTTAGTATTTTTGCTGAATCAGACACAATATTTATTGCTTAAGTGCTCCTGTGAGGTATACAGGAAATGTTTCGTTCAAGAAATTGCTATGACTATGTCTTCGAATTAAAAAGAGCGCCTCCCGGTACAGCTCTTAGACAGATTTTACGAAATAATTGTCCATTTCAGAAGGAAATTGTTTCCTGTTTTTAATCTTATAGGTTCCTTAAATTTCTTCCATCTCAAACAGACATAATTCTAAGTGGATATAGGGCGAAAGAGCGTTTCTTTTATTTTACGAAAGATTGACAGAGAATTTAAATTGATGAAGATTGTTCCGCCAACGAGAAACAAAAAAGTTTTACCGTATCCGGTCGTATTGGAAATGAATTTTATAAATATTTCATGATTATTGAATATCAAGAAAATAGCATGACGAAAATATCTCCCCACTCTTGTGTTGGGAATCTTGTTATCTCATGTGTTCTGGGCATGGCACTAAATAGCATCTGATGCTGAGACTCAACTTCTGGAGGTCTTAGGAGCGTGGAGTCACCCTTCGTTGTCATTACTTCTAGGGTCAAATAGATTTGTTTAAAAATTATTAAAAAAAAAAAAAATCAATCAATTGTTCTGTTTATCATTGTCATCTGTGTGTGATTAAAAAACAGCGAATTTTAAGTTCTAATATTTGTAAATCTTATATTTTAAAATTTAAATGAAGATGTGTTTACAGTGAGAAATTGATATTATAAAGGGATGATATCTAGACGCCTAGGTTGCTATCTAGATGTCTAGAGGAAGTCTGGACAAGTCAGTATCAATGTGAAAAACGTTTGGAAGCCAGTGTCCATACTGTTTGAATAGAATATTTTTGTTTAAACTCAAGATTGAACAAGAGTAGTACCCGTAATATTTACCAGACCTCGCTTCAAGCCACTTTATCTTAAGGGTAAGAGTTTGAGGACTTTGAAGGGAAATATGACGTCGAAGCTTCATATGATACTCAAATGAGGCATTTCTGCAAATGGAAAATTCCCTGAAAAAGGTGTATGTCAAGGAAGAATTCATCTATTGTTTATTTCTCTAATGGTAAATACAGCTTCAGACTAAATATTTTTTCAAACACATTTTGCTCATGAGTTTTCCAAAATCTATTTGGTCATTGGTGGTAAACTCTGAGTAATTCCCCTTTAAAGCATTTTTCTGAGCAATGGGGTAACTTGGCGGCACTTAGGTCCTTTACAAGTAATATACAACATTTTGTAGGGCACTGCAGCAAGGAATAATTCCTGATTTGAGAATAAGCAGCTACGATGAATTAGCTCTCACCAGGCAAATCCCAAATCCCAAATCATAAAATGTAAGCAATTTACTTATTGAGTATAAATATACTTCATTCTTAGGTATAATTTCATGATTTAGTCTAAATTTTATAATAAATAGTAAATATGAAAGGATTCAGTACTAAGCCAGAATTATTTCATGTATGTTGTCTTAATCACCAGATTTCAGTTGCTGTTCCACTTAACCCTTCTTAGGAGACCATTGCATAGGGTAATTTTCAAAGAATTTCGTATGAGTCTCTTTATTCCATCTATTGATTATTGATTATTTCTTACCTATCATTTCCAGAGTCCTTTCTGGGAAATTCTAGAATTTGATCAACCAATATTTTTTTATTTTTGATATTAAATCAAACAAAAAACAGAGTAACAATAAAATGTCTCTGTACACTCTTTCTAAAGTTTTTATTTCTTTTTGGGTAAGGAATACCTTCATTTTTCAAATTTAATTCAGAAGTCATACAATTTAATTAATCACGCCATTTAAATAATCGAAATATTCTAAATATTAATCTACGATATATCATTTATGATACTTAAAAGGCCATAATTATTATTACTCTTTCGATATCAATATTTCTGTGAGAGGCAGTATAAACTGAATTGCCGAAGCAATATAAGCAAATCATCAAAAAAACAAAAAACAAAACTGATTAATTAACAACCCAGTTTTGGTTAAACAAATGAAATTAGATTTTTCTATCTTTTAGGCAGAAATTCAAGATTGTTTTTTTTAGCAGAAAAAAATAAATGTGATAAAAAATTAAAAAAAAAAAAAAATAAATAAAAAATAAAAGCATTTTCATATTTTCCATTTATATTTTTAATATTGGCTGTAAAAGTTTCCGTCGAAAAAAATGAGCGTCTGTTTTTGCTCATATCAATTTTAAATTCGGCTACAATGCTATCTTCTGTGTGGATAACGCACAAAATGGATTCCCTTATTTGAAAGTTTAAAGGGTCAAACCACCCCAATATTTGCCAGCAACCAAGGTGGGAGAATCGATTCGTCCGTTCCCTCAGGACGTTTGTGCGAATTGAACGCAAACTGATTTAGCTGGAATTTGATATCAGTTCGCTGGGTTCCTACGATGATAACCACTGCATCATCACACCTCCATAAGAATATAAATATTGAGGTAAACATGTTCAAATAGTTAACCGCGCTTAAGGAGTTTCCTGTTAGCTAGCGGCATTTAAGACGATTAGTTCCCTTCACTGCTCAGCTTAAGCGAAGTATTCAGAAGATATTGTAATAAAGCTGTGGTTGACCTTTTGTCGAATGCATTTTAATAGAGCTTCTTCGAGTGTTTTCCATTGACTAGAAGATTTTATTTATGCAAGAGCAGTTTACGAGAACTTACTTTGCCCGCTAAACCAAGACACAAGCATTGTGTACATTTTAACTCTCTTTATCTTCGTGTGCAGTGATGAACGCAGACAATCGGCAAGTCGTGTCAACAAATTCGTAAATAGAAACACTCCACATTTTTTTTCTTGTTTAATGTTAAAAAAGAATACTAACAGAGAAACTCTTCGGAAGTAAAGCCAAATTTATTTCTACCGAAAGATTCAGGGAACACAATAACATTGTTGGATAAAGCAAGTTTTCTGCTACAAAACGCATTTTTTTTTTACATAGGCATACGATTGTTCATGCATTTTCACCCGCGATTCACAAGAGCCTGCATACCGTGTTTGTAAAATAGTTGCTCTAAAGGTAATGCTTTCTTCTTTATTGTTCTGTACCATCACATGAGAAGCGGATGTTGATAATATGGTAGAAGATGTTCACCATCCATCTAATAATCCAAATTTATTTGGCTCTATTACAGAAAACATTCTTGAGGCAATCTAGTAAAATGATATTAAACTTATTAGCAATGTGTCAGTAAATATCTACCAGGAGGAAAAATTACACTGGTTGGTATTTTCGATGATATCTGAACATTTAGGGTGACCAAACAGCGGCAATGCTTAGAATACACTGACTGTATCCCCAGCAAAGGGGCTAAGAAACCTCCTCCCCAAAGTGTCTAGGGTATGACACTAAATTGTATTTTAGGCTAAGTTTCCACTTCAGGAAATTTTGAATGTGTAAAGTACAACTTCATTGCCATTAATCCCAATAGCAGAGAAAGACAACGATGCTGATGTTTAGAAATATAATCTGCTTGTTTTGTTTTCCTTTTATTACCCGAAATGTATGTAGAGAGAGAGAGAGAGAGAGAGAGAGAGAGAGAGAGAGAGAGAGAGAGAGAGAGAGAGAGAGAGGTGGAGGCTGAGTTTGCAGTCACACGCTGGCGGACGGTACGGTTCTTTTGTGAAACCTCTCCGCCTTCCTTCTTTGTTTTTCTCGGGTTGAAAATGTTTCTGGTTATATAATATTTCGGACGCCAACGCAAATTCTTGTGTTATCGTGGTCACATCTCCTCTAACCCGCTGCTTACAGGTTGTACGTGGACACACTTCCTTCTATCATGACCCCACTCAATGCACATGATCACGCTTACTTCTAACATACCACCCACACAATTTACGCAGCCTTTCCGCCGACGCACCTGCCTCCTGCTGGCTTCTGGAAATACGTGTATAACCGGTTAATTTTTCGTTCCCATTGCCTGACTTCCTTCTACATTTCCGCCCACAAATTTAAGCGGCATTTCTGCCGGGCACCTGCGTGATGTTTACTTTAGGAAACACGTATATTTTCAGTAATTATGTCCATATCGTCCGACTTCCTTCTGGCATGCCACCCACGTAATTTACGCAGTATTTCAAAGGGATGTTCAACTCAATATCCAACACCAAGTTTACCCTGACCCGGAGTGGCAGTACCAATTAGGGTTCCATCTATGAGTCAAATAGATCTGTTTAAAAATGGCTTGTATTCGATCGAACCGTGTTTAATAAAACACCCTCTAAAGAGAAAACTACAAAAATGTAAATATGATCGTAAAATAAAAGCGATTCCTTAACCTCTTGGCATAAAATACCTCTAGACGTGTTGACATGTCCTTAAATTCTATCAATCAATCAATTAGGAGGTGAATAATCCGTTTCAGTTATAACCTCAGTACAAGTAAACGCGTGCTGTAGGACAGATCAAGAAATTTGAACATTTTTTTAAGAGTGAATTCAAATTTAGTAAATGGGTTGGAAACTATTTCAAATACAGAAATTTTAATCCATTTAAAATTTTTACAAGGATAAAAACGATTAGTAGTTATTTAACAATAAAACTTGACTTTTTTCGCAATGCTCTTAATTTACCTCTCAAAACCGAGCAATTTATTTCTTCCAAAATACTTATGAGTGGTCCTGGATGTATGCATGTATCACATAGTAACTTAAAAAATCAAGAATCTTAGGAACTTTCGTTGCCACTTCGTCTCCATGATGATGCAAATTTTGTTTGTGGTAAAGTTCGCGAATCAAGTTCAAGATTAGAAAGACACTAGAAGATTCATAAAAAGAATATTCAGCATATAGATTCCATTAACCCTGTACAAAATTCATGCCAGGCTTATCGTATTTCCCTTAAGTCTTGTATTTCAGCAGCTGGACTTAAAAGTCACTTGAGGGCTCATGAAGAGGAATTAGTTGTTAATCAGGTTGTTTGAGTTGTAATTTTGGTAGTAAAGACGTCTATGATCTGTCAAAATGTGACTGTTACCTATTTATCTATCAATGACAGAAATTCAGTATGATATTTAAAAAAAACTCAAATTTCTGAGATGAAGCTCGATAAACATTATTACTTAGAATATTCGGACTACAGAACTCATCCTTATTGTTATAATCACAACATTTCGGTCGATATGTCCTTCGACCTTCTTCGGGTGTTCCATATCGAACACGGGAGTCCACACAGAATTTCCAGATTCTGTGTGGACTCCCAAGTTCGACAACTTGTCAACTTTTGTTGAGTTATTTGATGTTGAAGTCAGCATTAAATAACCCTTTACAGTCAAATTTAATTAATTTGTGAAGGTTTGATTATAATCCAAACTACATTTTCAATTTTCGATGGCAATGATTTTTTAATCGCTTTTTTTTAAAGTTGTCAATAATTATTAGTTGTTGGTACTCAAAGGGTTTCAAGTCTTCCTATGTAATACTGATAACTTATATACACTTATATGGTTTCAAACGATCATATGTAATTCTGATAACTTATATACACTTATATGGTCTCAAGTGTTCCTATGTAATTCTGATAACTTATATACACTTATATGGTTTCCAATGTTCCTATGTAATTCTGATAATTTATATATACTTACACGGTTCCAAGTAACTCTTCCTATTAAATAACCCTTTGTTTGCACTGTTATATGGTTAGAAACATTCCCATCTAATAATTTGCACGCACTTATGTGGTTTGAAATATTTCAAGTAATTATATAGTTTAAAGTAAGTATTTTTCATATAAATAATTTATAAACAATTATAGCTACAATTCTTATTACAAATAATTTAAACCCTATTATAAGATTTCCAGTATTCTTATTAAATACACAATTTTCAAAAAGATCTATTAGAGCCATAGAACTCTTACAGGTATTAAAGTTGACCTGGGATTGATGGCAATGAATAGTACTCCACATTCTTCTGAATTCCAGAACTGGAGCTTTAACCCCAGATGCATTAGATGTCATACCAAAGACACTTCTTTTTGGGCTGGGAGTTTTTCCTCTCTGCATGGAATATGTTTGTTGTATTCAAAGTCTCACTGACTGCGATCTAGTGATTATCTTATGTTGCTTTTTAGTATATACATTTTACTGTTGTAGTCTTCAGATAAGACCGGAGGAAGAACAACTCAAACAACGGGTGATAGGTAAACGTTATTGTATTAGCAGAAAAAGGAAGTCATACAAAGGAAGTACTAGCCGTGCTCGGCTTGCACTCCGTCTGTCAAATGTCTCGTAATGAACGAGAAATTGTCTCCCCCGTGCGAGCTAAGCTCGGAGAATATGTTTAGGTTGGACGAATCCATCTTTGAGGTATGGTAGTATATGTCCCCATAACATTTACTTTCCGCCAAAATAGGACATTATGAATGTATACTATCCCAGCTGTGGTGAGAAAAGCTAAAACCAAATCTGTTGGAGAAGGTGTCTATTAACTAATGTCATACCCAAGACATAGATTCATGAATTACACTTTTAAAGATATTAACATAGCAGAAAAGGGTTTCTGCTTGGTTAGTTTTTGAGTTTTACGGCATGTTAACCTTTCTGGGGTTATTTTATGCGGAATCAAGATTTTTATATTTATATTTTGTCTATATCTTTATAATTTATTGTATTTTCCCTTTTTCTTTAAAAAGTCGATGATTTTGCTAGTTTTTAGTTGAAAGATTTCTGTTAAGTTTCTTGCCTTAAATTATCTCTGCATTCCAGGAGAATATGTTTCACTGTCATTATTGTACCACATGTACATTTCAGTTGCTCCTCCTGCTTTAGTAGAAAAGGCATGAGTCACTCATGCATGACCAATGAGTAATCGAGTTAAGACTACTTCCCTTTTCAGTTTCTACAAAGTTCAAGTGCCAATTCTCCAAGGGTGGGCTTTATCTAGAAAATGGTTTTATTTGGAAAAGCGTTTTAAGAGAATATGTATCGCTAGGTATTCGTGACCAACTGTTATAATATTGGTAGACGTATAAGCTTATAACCATGTATGAACCACATTGTTCTGGAATTAGAAACCGTATATACTGTTATTACCTGAGAGACTGTTTAGAGTCATTGATGTTTGAATGATATCGACCCTAGAATCTGCTTTAGGATTATCTCAACAAATCAGACTTGTCAAGTGTTAGACAAATGACACAAAAATCCTTGTCACCTTTGGTCATTATAACTGACTGAAATTGACTATTGAGAACACTGAATCAACCACCATTTTATTAAATGGAGTGGCGAGATATTTTCGATATTTTTCGTTGCTAAGCAACATTCGGTGACAAGAATAGATGGTGAGGGGAAGGGCTGGGTAGAAGGAGCAACAGAAAAAGAAAAGAAGAGAGAATAAGTACAATTATATAAACTAGTAAAAATATGATCCCTCCGGGCGCATATTATTTAATTTTTGTTTGATTTGATTTCTTTTGTTTAATGGCATATCAACCTTTGTGGGTTATTTGATGCCAAAGCTACTCTTGTAGATCAACAGCAGTGGTACTTTTTAACCCACAGCGGGGTTGGGGTATAAAGGGGCTCATATCTTTGATAGAACGAAAGTGTAATAGTGCGACTGGAGTTTGAACACGCATACTAAGATGTCGCAGTCCAGCAGGTCAACCACTACGCTACGGGAAATCACCGCTATTAAATATTAATGTTATAAAATATTGTATCAAATTAGAAAGACTAACGAAACAGTTAAAATTATTTCTTTATTTCAATGACTTATTCCATTTTTGCGTACGTGTGAGTAAATATTAAAAGATATTGAGCAAAAAAGCCCCCAAAAAACAAACCCAAAAACAAAAATCAAAACAAAACAAAGAAAAAACAATCAAATAAAACCACAACAACAATAACAACAACAAAGCCAAACAGGATTAAATATTAGCTAAAATTAAATTATTGCTTTAAACTTATCTGAAACAGAGAAGATATTATCGAAGAATAAAACATCTGGGATGTTAACATTTCCCACCACTCTTGGCTTTCATTGTTAAATATTTCAAATTTAAATAAATTGGACCGTACACAATAGAAATACGATTGTTTTGTTTTAAAGGGATTTCTTTTAAGATTTATCGGAATTTAACTCATATTAATCACAATAAACCAAACAATTAGAAATCAACAATAACAAGCAAATATTCATTAAATCAATTTTTTCAGATCCACTTACAAATTAACCTTCTTGTTCACACTACTGACCACTACTTGGTTCTAATTATAAATATAATTGCATGTTATTTATATGTATCGGAGACCAGCAATATTAATGACAAAATTTTTACTTAATACTTGCAATTTGAAGGAAAACCAAACCCTAGAGAATATAATGCAAATAACGAAGGCAATTGTGGCGTCAATGATGACCTACTTTACGTTACAGACAGACAGAACCATCTTCATCATAATATATATATATATATATATATATATATATATATATATATATATCCCTTTTTTGTTGGTCTAAAGAGAGAGAAAAGTAAACATTTTAAAATGAATAGATCCACCAATATATTTTTTTTCATTTTACTCCTACACGTATTTCAAAGGTCCTTACACTACCTTCAGGAAGTCTTTAATGATTCCTGGCGGTGTCGTCTTTGATTTATATAGTGGCGACTGTTTTGGCAGGGTTGTTTTTCCTTTTTAATTACGTGATAGATTTTCGTTTCTGCATGGTTTTTAAAAATCAACCCTATCAAAACGGTCGCTACTATATAAAGTCAACACCGTTATGAATCATGAAAGACTCCCTGAAGATTGTGCAAGGACTCTTGGAACACGCGTTGGAGTAAAGTAAATAATAAAAAGGAATTTCTTCGTAGCCCAATTCCTTTTAATATATATATCTATCTATGTGTGTGTGTGTGTGTGTGTGTGTGTGTGCTGATGTCGAGTACTTATTCTTGCAAATTTCTCTCATTTGCATCTAACTTGATATACTTTATGATATTAAAGAGATGCCAGTTACTTAAGAATATCTTTGTTGGTTTGTTTTGTTTGGTTTCTTTGTTTAATGGCATATCAACATTTGTAGGTTATTTAATGCCAAAGCCATCATTCGAGAAGAACAGTAGAGATACTATTTAACCCATAGCTGATATATCTTTGTTGGGGAAGAAACAAGTTGACTGTCTGAGCTTACCACGACTGAAACAAACCTGACAAAGGATATATTTATAGAACTTTTAGAGAGGACATAAGCGACCGTATAAAGAAAAAAGTTGAGGTATTAATGAATTTTAGTTCATTCTTTTAAAAAGTACTCAAAAGCTGCCCTCGACAGCCTTTAAATTCAAGACGAGTTCACACTTGTTGCAGAATTCTTGTTATAATTAGTTGCAAATAGATGAATAAGGGAATTCCCCATTATGATTATTTAGTAGTTTCAATAAATTAAATACACATCTTGCTAATTTTTTCATAAAATATTAATTGTCTTAAAAAAACAAAAACAAACAAAAAACCAGAAAAGCCTCGGGTTTTTATCACCTTTAACGGAAAATGATACAACCAGAACGGATATTATCAGATATTATTTAAAATCAAATCAACGTTTCGGCCGATATATCCTTCATCGTTCTTCAGGTGTTCCATGTCGAACTCGGGATTCCACACACAATCTCAAAATTAATTCATATTAAGAAAAAGTATCTGATGATGAAGTTTTTACTTCGAAATTAACTAGACCAAATAATTATTTTGTATTGCAATAGTCCTATGAACTAATACAATACAATGAAATAAAATAATTTGTGCAATGCTTCAATCAAATTATAAAATACTTATATATATATATATATATATATATATATATATATATATATATATATATATATATATATTAAGATTAAAAGGAATGAAATTATTTCAAATTTGATGTTTAGTTATTATTACTATCATTATTGTTTTTAAAATTATTGTTGTCGTTATTTACTCCTAGAGAGTTTTCTCATCAGTTTTAGCTGATGGTTTTTCACTGGAGTTTGAGTGACAGCAAGTCTCCTCAAGTCCCCAGGACTCTTCTCAGTATTCTGTCCGTTCTCAATAATGCTTTAGGTTGGATAGTCTTCACTCGTCCTCAAACTTCCAAATCCTTCAGTCCCTTTAATAATCCTTTAGTTACCGTGCCAAAAGCACCAATCACAATTGGTGTAAATGTCACCTTCATGTTCCATAGTTTTTTTAATTCTCTAGCAAGGTCGAGGTACTTATCTCTCTTTTCACATTCTTTCTGATTATTACTATTATTATTCTTATTATTATTCCGTATATGTACACGCATTTATGGAATAATTATAAAAATGATAAAAAAATCCCTAAATACCAAATCTGCAATCATTTGCAGACTTTTTCACTTTAAAATATTTACTTTTCTGCCGTTGAACCCAGAACAATCTCTTTATATATATATATATATATATATATATATATATATATATATATATATATATATATATATATACAGTTGACTTTTCTAAATCTTCTTTAGAAATTTTCTCATTATTTCTCATGTCTGAAGATGCAGATCTAACATTTTAAAAATATAGGGTCTGCTGAAATAAATAATATCATAAAATATGAGTAATTTTTAAAGATTTTTCTTTGAGATATATATATATATATATATATATATATATATATATATATATATATATAGGGGAGAGAGAGAGAGCAAGCGAGAGAGAAAGAAAGAGAGAGCTAGAGAGAGAAAGAGAGAGAGAGGTGGGGGAGTAATGGTGTCTATGATCAAAATAAGGAAATGCAACTACTTTTACCTCTACATTTATTGATCAACAGAGTAATCAATAAGGCATTGGTGACATTTTGTATTGATTTGTAATATTGATGATCTACGCTTATAACTCTTAGGTCACGTGTCTTTTATTCATTAATGAACCAAACAAACAAAAACCAAAAACCAAGAAGCCCCTAGTAAACAGACACACGCATAATAACACACAGACACACGTAAATATATATATGCAGACACAGGTGTGTGTGTGTGTGTGTCTGTGTGTGTGTGTGTATGTGTGTGTTCGTAAAGATGAACACTAAAGCATAAAGGCGAGATTGACAATTATACTGACGTATTAAAGAGAACTTTTCTACTTTCATTTAAACTCCTGGGAATTTCACACTTTACGTAAGATATAATCATCTAGCTTAATTTAGGTAGAATATTTCTGGTCTTCGTTTGATCATGACCTTAGAAAATAACCCCCCAAAAACAACAACAACAACAACAACAACAACAACAACAACAACAAAACAACAGAAATCGATGGTTAAAATTAATGTCATTAATCGATCTATAGATGATTTTTTTTCATACTCGATGTAATTGTACACTCTTCGCAATGTTCGGCACAACGTTAGGATAAGATCCAATTTCTTCGTTTGAATAACTTGCCTATAATAGCAGAAATTCAGCCAGTCGTGAATCAACGAGCACAAAGCGATCAAATGAGTCTCTAAAACCGAAATTCAAGAGAAATATCTTATAGCAATTGTAACATATGATAAGATTTTTGAGTAGCAGTTTTTTGAATTTATCTAGATTAGTTCATTATCAGTGAAAACAACAGAAACGATTAAAATAAAAGAAAGAAAAGTGGCGAATTTCAATGGAGTTTATAGAATATTAACACTTAAACAGGTAAGCATTGTTAGATAAAAATTTCAGAGAAATATACAAATTTGAAATTTGAAGATAAGATTTAGTTTATTTCAATAACAATAGATTTTATTTAATTGATAGCTTAAATTGCGAGTAGTTTTCTGTGTTTGAGCTCGAAGACTGTATTCTCTGCAGAGAGGTTATAATTTCTCTGATGAGTTTTCTTGGATATGACACAAAACTGCATCTGATGATGAGGCTCCAGTTCTGGAGGCTTGGAAAGCGCGGAGTACCCATTACTCCCAGGTCTACTCTGACTCACAGTGGTAGTACCAGTTAGAATCTTATGTATGGGTTAAATAGATCAGTTTAAAAATTATTCGTTATTCATAGGACTGTATTCAGAAAACTCTTTTAAGAAAAAACAACATAAGATGTAAATATGATCGTACAATGAACGCGATTCCCTAACCTTTAGGCATGAAACCGATGTTCCATTAAAAGCAGTCAATCCTAAATTTAAGCGTACGGTTTATCTTCTTTTTGCAATCGTGAAAGTTACCATTTACTAACTTAGTTTGGCGCCTAGGTAACAAGTATGAGGCACCCAGTGAGAATTCTTGTGCGATGGTTTCTCACTAACAACACCCTGCAAAGCACGAAGGCTATGATCGACAGATGAGGTTAAAGTTTGTGCTTTGAGTGTGGCAGTTGCAGTTCAGGTGATCAACAGAGCAAACATCTCTTTAGGGTTTAACGATTGTTAGAAGTTCCTCATAGTGACTTTGATAGAGAATATTAGAAGACGCAAAGACTTTCCTTCCCCCTCCATCTTTCAGGGACACTTTGGGAACTCACCAAGATGTCTGGGCTCAATTATCCAAAACTTAATAAACGTAGGAACCAAACTGTAGCCACGTGTTCTTTTTCCGTTTCGTTTGTAACCCGAGATAAAGTGACAACTTTTGAGAGACTCATTAATCCAATTTGAAGTCAATTTAAACCATAGATGGCGAAATCATAGTTTTCAATGTGGATTAGTCTTAAAGTGAACGTAATAGCGCGACTGGAATTCAAACTTGTTTAATTCAAGGCCACAGTCCACAACTTTAGCCATAATTCCACAGAGGCCTAGGACAAAGTTAAAAAGCTGATAATGTGATCATTCGTTTTATATAAATCCCAAAATATTGAAAAAAGCTTGTTCTCGATTCCATTATGTTTTCAAAAATGAATCATATAATTGAATGCAAATAAACACATTTGAATATTCTTTTTAGAAGAAGATTATTTGTATCGAATGGAAAGATATGAATGCGTTTCTATTAATTAGAAAACATGCTGTGTTAGTGGGAACGAAGAAGATCATTCATTTGAAAATAAAGCCGAATTTCGACTATTTATAAAAATAGGACTGGATCCAAAAAGGATATTTATGTGATGTTGATTATATATATATATATATATATATATATATATATATATATATATACATAACATATATATATATATTATGTAATGGCGTCACCCCCACCATCACTCCTAAAACGGTGGTGTATAGATTTAATAGACAAATGGGGTTAAAGGTTATTTTCGATTGAAAGAGGCTTTGGTTTGGTTTGTTTTGGTTTCTATGTTTAATGATACATCAACCTTCGTGGTTATTTAAAGCCACATCCATCACTGTTGAAGATCATTAATTGTACTATTTAATCCGTAGCTGGTGGTGATAAAGGGTTCATATCTTTCCCCAGGATATTAATCCAAAAGTCAACATGATAGCACGACTGGAGTTTGAAATTGTTTACTATGATGTTGCAGCCCAGCGTATAAACCCACTTCGCCACGGGGACTCACTTTCGTGAAAGAGACGATGGTTTACACTGCAAATAGATTTTTATGGATGGAGTTGTTGACACAACTTTTCTTTGTTTCAATTTCAGACCCACGAGGCTAAAGAGCCAAGACTGCCGTATTTATCAAGTGCTGAGAGAGAACAGATGGATTCATGCCTTTTCAAGTGAATTGTACATGCCTACAACCGTATCCAGTTGAACTTTGCTCGCTGAATTAATTTCTTCCATCGATAAATGTTAGGCTAAGTGCATCCTATGGTAAATAGAGTCTATTCATACGGGATATGAATACTGTTAATATACTCCTTTGTAACCTGAGGACATTTGGTCCGTATATTTGATTATTTATAGTAATCTAACTATATCACATACATATTGAGTAAACTAAAATACATATTCTGGGTGTTATAATTTTATTTTCCCTCCGTATAGTAGCCATTACATCTGCATGTATTTTTGATCTCAGGAATAATAAGGATTTGGCTGTTACCAATTTTCTTAATCTGGTCAAGTATTGTAAATGTTGGGTAATTATGAAATATTGACGCCCTTATGAGAGTATCATAATAATATAATTTCAGTTCCCACATGTTTGTCATCCTTGTCAATATATTCTTGTAATCTCCCACTGGTAATAAAAAAATGTTAATATTTCAATAAGAGTATCTTCATTAGAAAAGCAGAACTGATATTACGAAAACCATCTGGAGAAGATTCTAATAATGTAATGGTATGATAAACAGATAGATTATTAAAAATAATACCATGAAGGAACAACATTTTTGATACACCCTGTACAAAGCTAATCTTATTAAATGTCGATAATCCAAGGCATGTGGTAATGGTTCATGTCGGAATAGAGATGGTTCTGCATTTCATTGCGGTGCTAAAAGTTCAACTGAAGACTTGCATTTCAAATGCTAATATTCAAGATTTGCAGGCCCTTCCCACTTGAAATATTGGCCCAATAACTCTATCTCACCACCCGTCTCAATCATCTTGGCAGGTACTCTAGACTGCATTCAGTGGCCGCATCGTGCTGAGGTAAGTAAATTTTTGCTGGTTGGACAATCCTGGTGCGTCCACGTGTAGAAGTCCATAAGAGAACGTCACTTATGTATCGGTTCTTACTTCACTAGCAGTTTCCTGCATATCTTTTTCGTCTTGGATGCTCTGTGAAATGGAAGGCAGGTGGCCGTACAGAAGCTGTTTCTTCAAAAGAGCATGTAACATTCTTGTGTTGTTCCTATCGAGATTTTTCTCTATTTGTTTCGTTTTGACCTCCAACTTAAATCATTTTCTTGAATAATCACTAATCTATTTACTCCATCCCCTCCACACCTTGTAGGATGTGACACAAGGTCAATTTTAAGCAGAGTACAGTTGATTTGAGTTCTGAGATTTTTCTTCGCCTCGACCAGTTATCGTAACTAGGCTGGAGAGTATAGTCTAACGCACGATTTGCCAATAGCTGGCGATGGGGAAAAAGAGGTGGGCTCATGCCTTTTGCAAAGGATTTAAGTATTATATACTGCTAATATATATCTTATTTTGGAATTGTAAATGTTGGTGAGACATTTCTTTCTATTGGTAGATTTCTTCTAGTTTGGTTGATTACGTATTTGAAATTCAATCGCTGTTTTTATTTTTTATGATACTAGATAATTGCCTCTACATTTACAGATGTGAAGTATCAAAGTTTAAAACGATTTATTCTCAAACAGTTATAGAATTTATGTAACCACTTAATAGGCAGGCGGAAAATAAAATTGCAAGCACTTGAATAAGTTTTTCTGTTTATTTAAGATTAAATGCACCGGTAATATGGATGAATCACAATAAATGATAACATTTATAGATCAATACATACGTATGTTCTAAAGCAAGGGATGCAAACCAAGACTTATGGTCAAGTAACACAGATCGTAGAAGATAAACAGCGATTAGCTGGCTCAATTGTGAAATGAGTGACTACTTAAGGATGACAAATACCATTAGTATCGTGTGATTAGTTTGTTAAATAAATCAAAGTCCCTTTTTGGTTTCTTTTTTTAATTGCAATTCAAACTTCATGGGTTATTTAATGCCTAAGCCATCTTTGTAAAAGAACAACAATGATACTATTTAATCTATAGGTGGGGGGAGATAAGGAGGTTCATACCTTTTTCCGTGGTGTTTGTCCGAAAGTAAACGTCATAGAGTAATAGGAGTTTGAACTTGCACACCACAAAGACACTCCCCACCACTTCATAGCAAAATGAAATAAAAACAATCTATATATCCCAAATGCATATTATACATGTGTTAAAAAAACGATATTGCCCCTTCTGATTTTGGTCTATTGGGCAGAGTGTTCGCCAATGGTCTGGGAGATCTGGGTTCAGTCCCAGGTCGCGTCATACCAAAAACTTTAAAAATGGCACTTGATACCTTCTTGCTTAACACTCAGCAATATAAAGTACGTATCAAGGGTAAAGGGAAAGGAGTAGCACCCTCCCCTACATATCGATGTAGAAGCTATTGAAAAGGGAGCCTTCTGGTAACCTTCGACTATGGTCGCCAACTTACTTTATACCATTCGAGAAATTTAAATGAGACAAGATGATGCTGATTGGTTAATAAATTTTTCAGCATGTCAATCCTTGCGAGTTTATTTAATGACGAAGTCATTTTTTTTCAAGTACTTTAGGGTTTCAAGTAACTAACAACATTCGGAAACAATTATAGGTTGAAGTATTCTTAGTAGATAAAAATAATTTGTACCCAGTTAAATGGTTTCAAGAATTGATATCAAACACTCATAATTTTCATACAGATCTATTTGATTGATAAAAATTTTGAACGCACTACATCTCTGGATCAGAGTTTAACTAGGAATGATATCAACGAAAGAGTGATTACATACCTTCAGGGCTCCCGAACGAAAATTACACAGCTTTTTTGTGGGGTATTAACCCCTTACTTGTGATACAATTTGGATATTCTTTCAGCCTTGTCGACAAGTTAGAAAGAAGAAAAAATATGAAATAAGAGGTAACACACACACACATACACATATATATATATATTTATATATACATATGTGTGTGTGTGTGTGTGTGTGTGTGTGTGTGTATCTATATATATATTAACGTTAGGAGAGCGTAGACACATATGGCGCTTGGTCACTGTCAGTTTTTCACCTATGCAATCATCAGACCACGAGCTACATATGCTCTATCACTGATATTAAGCAATAGTCTTTTATAAATAAAACAAAATACATTGCGAATGATTTACTATAAAAATGCATTACAAAAGATTTACAATGAAAATATACTAAAAATGATTTACAATAAAAATGTTGAGGATCCGATTAAAAACAGAAGAAAAATCAGTATTTAGATTAAAGTACACAGAGAGAAAAAAAAATGCCCTGAATATGTTTCAAACTCTTGAGATGACAACGAATACATAGAAAATAGAAAAAGTCAGACACATGGTCACAGAAAAATACCACTCACTTTATTAGTGTGTTTTAGTCTCTCTTGGCAGGTCTCAATAATAAAGACGTTAAGTGTTACTTTTTGAGTTGATGAAAGAAAGATCCATATTCGTCCTATATATCGTAGCAAACCCCTAAAGGAACTTATAACTTTTTGCAACCGCCCCGTTAAAGTTTTACTTCCTGCATTGTACAACCACATTAAGCTGACATTGTGTCATATTTTGTCATCGTTGGTATCTAATTAAATACCTAATTACATATTTTCTCTACGCAATCAAAAAATGCTATTTCTAAAATTAAAAATCTATCGGCTTAGAGGAATTTCGTCTGCTTTACGTTTCTTGATTATCAAAAAAATTATCATCAACATTAAGCAGCGATGTTCAGTTTTGAGATTGTTGACCACTTAGGAAGGATTGGTACTATAAGCAACATTAGGCCTGGATACCAGACTAAACAAATCTTATCAAATAAAAACAATATCTATCTATCTATCTATCTATGCGTAATACCAGCTGAAATTTAGTGTTATCCCTAAGACACTTCATTGGTGAATCGATATTGAAGCCATAAAATTGGACACAAAATCACTGTCCAATATGCATCATACACTCATTGTAAATTGAACTACTATTTTTTGGATACCATACTCAGTTCTACCTTAAGATAATTTTAATACGAAATGAAAATTTCCCCAAATAAATGAAACTAATTTTCACATATAATTAACCAAAATAAATAAGAAAATAAAACCTATTTTCTGACAAAATTTTAGTCGGTTACATTGCTGAACCTTGACTGATATTTCCACCATTTCTGGTTGAAGTTTCAAATGAAATTTAAACAAATTTAATTTACCCTGATGACTTACTTATAGAAATATGAATAGATGTACTTCAGTGTCTCGTTGCTTTTATAAACTGTCAATTACTAATCTTAGTTTTCTTTGTTATACGGTCAGAAGAATTTGATATTCAGAGAGAAAGCAAGTTCAAACAAGCTTATGGAAATGTGAATAATTTTCATGTTCAAAAGGTATTTCATTCATAATTTCATGAAACTAAATCAGTGATTAAAAGTTTTTAACAGGTTCAAAAACCGCCAGGCTTAGAATAGGCTGGCTGTATCCCTTGCAGTGTGGGCTGTAGTTCTGGAGCTCTGAGGAGTGTGAAACATCACTTGGTTGCCATTACTCTCAAGTCCACTCTGCTCCGGAATGGTTATACCTATTAGAGTCCCTCAAATGGGTCTAATAGAATCTGTTTGAAAATCATTTTACCAAATAAGAATATTTGATATCACTTAACAGTGTATAAATTATTTGTGTTAAGAATAGTTAAGACAATTATCGTTAACAAAGAATTATTATTATTAGATACTTGAATCAATATAACTGTGTGTAAATAAATGATTTTTGTAAAATAGAAATGATTACTTAAAACCATAAAATTATCTATAATTTGTTAATATTAGGAATATTTGAAGCCATGCTTCTATGTACAAATTATTTGTATTAGATAGGATTATTTGATATCATACAACTGCATGCCCAAAACTCTTAAAAGACAACTAGACAGGAAATTGAATGACAAACGTAGAATGAACCCAATTTCCTAAATTCTCTTCACAAAATGATCCCAGACGGTTTGACATGACGTTAAAACCAATCAATCGATCAATCGATCAATCAATCAATCTGTCAGTTTCCAACAAATTGTTACAAAATACTGTTACTATAGATAAATCTTTTTAGAAAGAAATCGATATCGAAAAATTATTGATCTCAGATAATTAGCTGACCTTTCGTAGATTTTTAAAACTTACGGTAATTACTTTTAATACAATCATGTTTTAAGGTGGTTTTTATTAAAACGAAAAGACGTACGGTTGCATCTTTGTAACCGCCAAAAAGGATATGTTGCAATAAAAAATAAAAGAAAGGCAAAACAAAAAAGAATACGCCCGTATTTATATTTTTAAATTTAATTATAATTTTGATCACAGAGGTGTTTAATTTCATTTGGACTTCTCGAGATCTAAATCTGTATACTTTAGTAATAAGTCCATTAGAAGTAATAAAATCCCGTATCGTTGGTTCAAAACATTAGCATCTAATTAAAAAATCCTAAGGTATACATATGTTGGGTGATGTTGTAAATGGTAGGGTGTACTTATTTTGGGTGATGTTGTAAATGATAAGGTGTACTTATTTTGGGTGATGTTGTAAATGGTTGGGTGTACTTATTTTGGGTGATGTTGTAAATGGTAGGGTGTACTTATTTTGGGTGATGTCGTAAATGGTAGGGTGTACTTATTTTGGGTGATGTTGTAAATGGTAGGGTGTACTTATTTTGGATGATGTTATAAATGGTAGAGTGTACTTAATTTGGGTGATGTTGAATATGGTAGGGTGTACTTATTTTGTGTGATGTTATAAATGGTAGGGTGTACTTATTTTGGGTGATGTTGTAAATGGTAGGGTGTACTTATTTTGGATGATGTTATAAATGGTAGAGTGTACTTATTTTGGGTGATGTTGAATATGGTAGGGTGTACTTATTTTGGGTGATGTTATAAATGGTAGGGTGTACTTATTTTGGATGATGTTGTAAATGGTAGGGTGTACTTATTTTGGGTGGTGTTGTAAATGGTAGGGTGTACTTATTTTGGTGATGTTTCTAAATGGTAAGGTGTACTTATTTTGGGTAATGTAAATGGTTGGGTGTACTTATTTTGGGTGATGTTGTAAATGGTTGGGTGTACTTATTTTGGGTGATGTTGTAAATGGTTGTGTGTACTTATTTTGGGTGATGTTGTAAATGGTAGGGTGTACTTATTTTGGGTGATGTTGAATATGGTAGGGTATACTTATTTTGGGTGATGTTGTAAATGGTAGGGGGTACTTATTTTGGATGATATTGTAAATGGTAGGGTGTACTTATTTTGGGTGATGGTGTAAATGGTAGGGTGTACATATTTTGGGTGATGTTGGAAATGGTAGGGTGTACTTATTTTGGGTAATGTAAATGGTTGGGTGTACTTATTTTGTGTGATGTTGTAAATGGTAGGGTGTACTTATTTTGGGTGATGTTATAAATGGTAGGGTGTACTTATTTTGGGTGATGCTGTAAATGGTAGGGTGTACTTATTTTGTGTGATGTTATAAATGGTAGGGTGTACTTATTTTGGGTGATGTTGTAAATGGTTGTGTGTACTTATTTTGGGTGATGTTGCAAATGGTTGGGTGTACTTTTTTTGGGTGATGTTGTAAATGGTTGGGTGTACTTATATTGGGTGATGTTGTAAATGGTTGGGTGTAAATATTTGGGGTGATGTTGTAAATGGTTGGGTGTACTTATTTTGGGTGATGTTGTAAATGGTAGGGTGTACTTGTTTTGGGTGATGTTGTAAATGGTTGGGTGTACTTATTTTGTGTGATGTTGTAAATGGTAGGGTGTACTTATTTTGGGTGATGTTATAAATGGTAGGGTGTACATATTTTGGGTGATGTTGTAAATGGTAGGGTGTACTTATTTTGGGTGATGTTGTAAATGGTAGGGTGTACTTATTTTGGGTGATGTTGTAAATGGTTGTGTGTACTTATTTTGGGTGATGTTGTAAATGGTTGTGTGTACTTATTTTGGGTGATGTTGTAGATAGTTGGGTGTACTTATTTTGTGTGATGTTGTAAATGGTAGGGTGTACTTATTTTGGGTGATGTTATAAATGGTAGAGTGTACTTATTTTGGGTGATGTTGTAAATGGTTGGGTGTACTTATTTTGTGTGATGTTATAAATGGTAGGGTGTACTTATTTTGGGTGATGTTTTAAATGGTAAAGTGTACTTATTTTGGGTGATGTTGTAAATGGTAGGGTGTACTTATTTTGGGTGATGTTGTAAATGGTAGGGTGTACTTATTTTGGGTGATGTTATAAATGGTAGGGTGTAATTATTTTGGGTGATGTTGTAAATGTTAGGGTGTACTTATTTTGGGTGATGTTGTAAATGGTTGGGTGTACTTATTTTGGATGATGTTGTAAATGGTTGTGTGTACTTATTTTGGATGATGTTGTAAATGGTAGGGTGTACTTATTTTGGGTGATGTCGTAAATGGTAGGGTGTACTTATTTTGGATGATGTTGTAAATGGTAGAGTGTACTTATTTTGGGTGATGTTGAATATGGTAGGGTGTACTTATTTTGGGTGATGTTATAAATGGTAGGGTGTACTTATTTTGTATGATGTTGTAAATGGTAGGGTGGACTTATTTTGGGTGATGTTGTAAATGGTAGGGTGTACTTATTTTGGGTGATGTTGTAAATGGTAGGGTGTACTTGTTTTGGGTAATGTAAATGGTTGGGTGTACTTATTTTGGGTGATGTTGTAAATGGTTGGGTGTACTTATTTTGGGTGATGTTGTAAATGGTAGTGTGTACTTATTTTGGGTGATGTTGTAAATGGTAGGGTGTACATATTTTGGGTGATGTTGTAAATGGTAGGGTGTACTTATTTTGGGTGATGTTGTAAATGGTTGGGTGTACTTATTTTGTGTGATGTTGTAAATAGTAGGGTGTACTTATTTTGGGTGATGTTATAAATGGTAGGGTGTACTTATTTTGGGTGCTGTTATAAATGGTAGTGTGTACTTATTTTGGGTGATGTTGTAAATGGTAGGGTGTACTTATTTTAGGTGATGTTGTAAATGGTTGGGTGTATTTATTTTGGGTGATGTTGTAAATGGTTGCGTGTACTTATTTTGGATGATGTTGTAAATGGTTGGGTGTACTTATTTTGGATGATGTTGTAAATGGTTGGGTGTACTTATTTTGGGTGATGTCGTAAATGGTAGGGTGTACTTATTTTGGGTGGTGTTGTAAATGTTAGGGTGTACTTATTTTGGGTGATGTTGTAAATGGTAGGGTGTACTTATTTTGGGTAATGTAAATGGTTGGGTGTACTTATTTTGGGTGATGTTGTAAATGGTTGGGTGTACTTATTTTGGGTGATGTTGTAAATGGTAGGGTGTACTTATTTTGGGTGATGTTGTAAATGGTAGGGTGTACATATTTTGGGTGATGTTGTAAATGGTAGGGTGTACTTATTTTGGGTGATGTTGTAAATGGTTGGGTGTACTTATTTTGTGTGATGTTGTAAATAGTAGGGTGTACTTATTTTGGGTGATGTTATAAATGGTAGGGTGTACTTATTTTGGGTGATGTTGTAAATGGTAGGGTGTACTTATTTTCTGTGATGTTATAAATGGTAGGGTGTACTTATTTTGGGTGATGTTCTAAATGGTAGGGTGTACTTATTTTGAGTGATGTTGTAAATGTTAGGGTGTACTTATTTTGGGTGATGTTGTAAATGGTTGTGTGTACTTATTTTGGATGATGTTGTAAATGGTAGGGTGTACTTATTTTGGGTGATGTCGTAAATGGTAGGGTGTACTTATTTTGGATGATGTTGTAAATGGTAGAGTGTACTTATTTTGGGTGATGTTGAATATGGTAGGGTATACTTATTTTGGGTGATGTTATAAATGGTAGGGTGTACTTATTTTGGATGATGTTGTAAATGGTAGGGTGGACTTATTTTGGGTGATGTTGTAAATGGTAGGGTGTACTTATTTTGGGTGATGTTGTAAATGGTAGGGTGTACTTATTTTGGGTAATGTAAATGGTTGGGTGTACTTATTTTGTGTGATGTTGTAAATGGTTGGGTGTACTTATTTTGAGTGATGTTATAAATGGTAGTGTGTACTTATTTTGGGTGATGTTGTAAATGGTAGGGTGTACTTATTTTAGGTGATGTTGTAAATGGTTGGGTGTATTTATTTTGGGTGATGTTGTAAATGGTAGCGTGTACTTATTTTGGATGATGTTGTAAATGGTTGGGTGTACTTATTTTGGATGATGTTGTAAATGGTTGGGTGTACTTATTTTGGGTGATGTCGTAAATGGTTGGGTGTACTTATTTTGGGTGATGTTGTAAATGGTAGGGTGTACTTATTTTGGGTAATGTAAATGGTTGGGTGTACTTATTTTGGGTGATGTTGTAAATGGTTGGGTGTACTTATTTTGGGTGATGTTGTAAATGGTAGGGTGTACTTATTTTGGGTGATGTTGTAAATGGTAGGGTGTACATATTTTGGGTGATGTTGTAAATGGTAGGGTGTACTTATTTTGGGTGATGTTGTAAATGGTTGGGTGTACTTATTTTGTGTGATGTTGTAAATAGTAGGGTGTACTTATTTTGGGTGGTGTTGTAAATGTTAGGGTGTACTTATTTTGGGTGATGTTGTAAATGGTAGGGTGTACTTATTTTGGGTAATGTAAATGGTTGGGTGTACTTATTTTGGGTGATGTTGTAAATGGTTGGGTGTACTTATTTTGGGTGATGTTGTAAATGGTAGGGTGTACTTATTTTGGGTGATGTTGTAAATGGTAGGGTGTACATATTTTGGGTGATGTTGTAAATGGTAGGGTGTACTTATTTTGGGTGATGTTGTAAATGGTTGGGTGTACTTATTTTGTGTGATGTTGTAAATAGTAGGGTGTACTTATTTTGGGTGATGTTATAAATGGTAGGGTGTACTTATTTTGGGTGATGTTGTAAATGGTAGGGTGTACTTATTTTCTGTGATGTTATAAATGGTAGGGTGTACTTATTTTGGGTGATGTTCTAAATGGTAGGGTGTACTTATTTTGAGTGATGTTGTAAATGTTAGGGTGTACTTATTTTTGGTGATGTTGTAAATGGTTGTGTGTACTTATTTTGGATGATGTTGTAAATGGTAGGGTGTACTTATTTTGGGTGATGTCGTAAATGGTAGGGTGTACTTATTTTGGATGATGTTGTAAATGGTAGAGTGTACTTATTTTGGGTGATGTTGAATATGGTAGGGTATACTTATTTTGGGTGATGTTATAAATGGTAGGGTGTACTTATTTTGGATGATGTTGTAAATGGTAGGGTGGACTTATTTTGGGTGATGTTGTAAATGGTAGGGTGTACTTATTTTGGGTGATGTTGTAAATGGTAGGGTGTACTTATTTTGGGTAATGTAAATGGTTGGGTGTACTTATTTTGTGTGATGTTGTAAATGGTTGGGTGTACTTATTTTGGGTGATGTTGTAAATGGTAGTGTGTACTTATTTTGGGTGATGTTGTAAATGGTAGGGTGTACATATTTTGGGTGATGTTGTAAATGGTAGGGTGTAATTATTTTGGGTGATGTTGTAAATGGTTGTGTGTACTTATTTTGTGTGATGTTCTAAATAGTAGGGTGTACTTATTTTGGGTGATGTTATAAATGGTAGGGTGTACTTATTTTGGGTGCTGTTATAAATGGTAGTGTGTACTTATTTTGGGTGATGTTGTAAATGGTAGGGTGTACTTATTTTAGGTGATGTTGTAAATGGTTGGGTGTATTTATTTTGGGTGATGTTGTAAATGGTAGCGTGTACTTATTTTGGATGATGTTGTAAATGGTTGGGTGTACTTATTTTGGATGATGTTGTAAATGGTTGGGTGTACTTATTTTGGGTGATGTCGTAAATGGTAGGGTGTACTTATTTTGGGTGGTGTTGTAAATGTTTGGGTGTACTTATTTTGGGTGATGTTGTAAATGGTAGGGTGTACTTATTTTGGGTAATGTAAATGGTTGGGTGTACTTATTTTGGGTGATGTTGTAAATGGTTGGGTGTACTTATTTTGGGTGATGTTGTAAATGGTAGGGTGTACTTATTTTGGGTGATGTTGTAAATGGTAGGGTGTACATATTTTGGGTGATGTTGTAAATGGTAGGGTGTACTTATTTTGGGTGATGTTGTAAATGGTTGGGTGTACTTATTTTGTGTGATGTTGTAAATAGTAGGGTGTACTTATTTTGGGTGATGTTATAAATGGTAGGGTGTACTTATTTTGGGTGATGTTGTAAATGGTAGGGTGTACTTATTTTGTGTGATGTTATAAATGGTAGGGTGTACTTATTTTGGGTGATGTTCTAAATGGTAGGGTGTACTTATTTTGAGTGATGTTGTAAATGTTAGGGTGTACTTATTTTGGGTGATGTTGTAAATGGTTGTGTGTACTTATTTTGGATGATGTTGTAAATGGTAGGGTGTACTTATTTTGGGTGATGTCGTAAATGGTAGGGTGTACTTATTTTGGATGATGTTGTAAATGGTAGAGTGTACTTATTTTGGGTGATGTTGAATATGGTAGGGTGTACTTATTTTGGGTGATGTTATAAATGGTAGGGTGTACTTATTTTGGATGATGTTGTAAATGGTAGGGTGGACTTATTTTGGGTGATGTTGTAAATGGTAGGGTGTACTTATTTTGGGTGATGTTGTAAATGGTAGGGTGTACTTATTTTGGGTAATGTAAATGGTTGGGTGTACTTATTTTGGGTGATGTTGTAAATGGTTGGGTGTACTTATTTTGGGTGATGTTGTAAATGGTAGTGTGTACTTATTTTGGGTGATGTTGTAAATGGTAGGGTGTACATATTTTGGGTGATGTTGTAAATGGTAGGGTGTACTTATTTTGGGTGATGTTGTAAATGGTTGGGTGTACTTATTTTGTGTGATGTTCTAAATAGTAGGGTGTACTTATTTTGGGTGATGTTATAAATGGTAGGGTGTACTTATTTTGGGCGATGCTGTAAATGGTAGGGTGTACTTATTTTGTGTGATGTTGTAAATGGTTGGGTGTACTTATTTTGTGTGATGTTCTAAATAGTAGGGTGTACTTATTTTGGGTGATGTTATAAATGGTAGGGTGTACTTATTTTGGGCGATGCTGTAAATGGTAGGGTGTACTTATTTTGTGTGATGTTATAAATGGTAGGGTGTACTTATTTTGGGTGATGTTCTAAATGGTAGGGTGTACTTATTTTGAGTGATGTTGTAAATGTTAGGGTGTACTTATTTTGGGTGATGTTGTAAATGGTTGGGTGTACTTTTTTTGGGTGATATTATGAATGGTAGAGTGTACTTATTTTGTGTGATGTTGTAAATGGTAGGGTGTACTTATTTTGGGTGATGTTGTAAATGGTTGGGTGTACTTATTTTGGGTGCTGTTATAAATGGTAGTGTGTACTTATTTTGGGTGATGTTGTAGATGGTAGGGTGTACTTATTTTGGGTGATGTTGTAAATGGTTGGGTGTATTTATTTTGGGTGATGTTGTAAATGGTAGCGTGTACTTATTTTGGATGATGTTGTAAATGGTTGGGTGTACTTATTTTGGATGATGTTGCAAATGGTTGGGTGTACTTATTTTGGGTGATGTCGTAAATGGTAGGGTGTACTTATTTTGGGTGATGTTGTAAATGTTAGGGTGTACTTATTTTGGGTGATGTTGTAAATGGTAGGGTGTACTTATTTTGGGTAATGTAAATGGTTGGGTGTACTTATTTTGGGTGATGTTGTAAATGGTTGGGTGTACTTATTTTGGGTGATGTTGTAAATGGTAGTGTGTACTTATTTTGGGTGATGTTGTAAATGGTAGGGTGTACATATTTTGGGTGATGTTGTAAATGGTAGGGTGTACTTATTTTGGGTGATGTTGTAAATGGTTGGGTGTACTTATTTTGTGTGATGTTGTAAATAGTAGGGTGTACTTATTTTGGGTGATGTTATAAATGGTAGGGTGTACTTATTTTGGGTGCTGTTATAAATGGTAGTGTGTACTTATTTTGGGTGATGTTGTAAATGGTAGGGTGTACTTATTTTAGGTGATGTTGTAAATGGTTGGGTGTATTTATTTTGGGTGATGTTGTAAATGGTTGCGTGTACTTATTTTGGATGATGTTGTAAATGGTTGGGTGTACTTATTTTGGATGATGTTGTAAATGGTTGGGTGTACTTATTTTGGGTGATGTCGTAAATGGTAGGGTGTACTTATTTTGGGTGGTGTTGTAAATGTTAGGGTGTACTTATTTTGGGTGATGTTGTAAATGGTAGGGTGTACTTATTTTGGGTAATGTAAATGGTTGGGTGTACTTATTTTGGGTGATGTTGTAAATGGTTGGGTGTACTTATTTTGGGTGATGTTGTAAATGGTAGGGTGTACTTATTTTGGGTGATGTTGTAAATGGTAGGGTGTACATATTTTGGGTGATGTTGTAAATGGTAGGGTGTACTTATTTTGGGTGATGTTGTAAATGGTTGGGTGTACTTATTTTGTGTGATGTTGTAAATAGTAGGGTGTACTTATTTTGGGTGATGTTATAAATGGTAGGGTGTACTTATTTTGGGTGATGTTGTAAATGGTAGGGTGTACTTATTTTCTGTGATGTTATAAATGGTAGGGTGTACTTATTTTGGGTGATGTTCTAAATGGTAGGGTGTACTTATTTTGAGTGATGTTGTAAATGTTAGGGTGTACTTATTTTGGGTGATGTTGTAAATGGTTGTGTGTACTTATTTTGGATGATGTTGTAAATGGTAGGGTGTACTTATTTTGGGTGATGTCGTAAATGGTAGGGTGTACTTATTTTGGATGATGTTGTAAATGGTAGAGTGTACTTATTTTGGGTGATGTTGAATATGGTAGGGTATACTTATTTTGGGTGATGTTATAAATGGTAGGGTGTACTTATTTTGGATGATGTTGTAAATGGTAGGGTGGACTTATTTTGGGTGATGTTGTAAATGGTAGGGTGTACTTATTTTGGGTGATGTTGTAAATGGTAGGGTGTACTTATTTTGGGTAATGTAAATGGTTGGGTGTACTTATTTTGTGTGATGTTGTAAATGGTTGGGTGTACTTATTTTGAGTGATGTTATAAATGGTAGTGTGTACTTATTTTGGGTGATGTTGTAAATGGTAGGGTGTACTTATTTTAGGTGATGTTGTAAATGGTTGGGTGTATTTATTTTGGGTGATGTTGTAAATGGTAGCGTGTACTTATTTTGGATGATGTTGTAAATGGTTGGGTGTACTTATTTTGGATGATGTTGTAAATGGTTGGGTGTACTTATTTTGGGTGATGTCGTAAATGGTAGGGTGTACTTATTTTGGGTGGTGTTGTAAATGTTAGGGTGTACTTATTTTGGGTGATGTTGTAAATGGTAGGGTGTACTTATTTTGGGTAATGTAAATGGTTGGGTGTACTTATTTTGGGTGATGTTGTAAATGGTTGGGTGTACTTATTTTGGGTGATGTTGTAAATGGTAGGGTGTACTTATTTTGGGTGATGTTGTAAATGGTAGGGTGTACATATTTTGGGTGATGTTGTAAATGGTAGGGTGTACTTATTTTGGGTGATGTTGTAAATGGTTGGGTGTACTTATTTTGTGTGATGTTGTAAATAGTAGGGTGTACTTATTTTGGGTGGTGTTGTAAATGTTAGGGTGTACTTATTTTGGGTGATGTTGTAAATGGTAGGGTGTACTTATTTTGGGTAATGTAAATGGTTGGGTGTACTTATTTTGGGTGATGTTGTAAATGGTTGGGTGTACTTATTTTGGGTGATGTTGTAAATGGTAGGGTGTACTTATTTTGGGTGATGTTGTAAATGGTAGGGTGTACATATTTTGGGTGATGTTGTAAATGGTAGGGTGTACTTATTTTGGGTGATGTTGTAAATGGTTGGGTGTACTTATTTTGTGTGATGTTGTAAATAGTAGGGTGTACTTATTTTGGGTGATGTTATAAATGGTAGGGTGTACTTATTTTGGGTGATGTTGTAAATGGTAGGGTGTACTTATTTTCTGTGATGTTATAAATGGTAGGGTGTACTTATTTTGGGTGATGTTCTAAATGGTAGGGTGTACTTATTTTGAGTGATGTTGTAAATGTTAGGGTGTACTTATTTTTGGTGATGTTGTAAATGGTTGTGTGTACTTATTTTGGATGATGTTGTAAATGGTAGGGTGTACTTATTTTGGGTGATGTCGTAAATGGTAGGGTGTACTTATTTTGGATGATGTTGTAAATGGTAGAGTGTACTTATTTTGGGTGATGTTGAATATGGTAGGGTATACTTATTTTGGGTGATGTTATAAATGGTAGGGTGTACTTATTTTGGATGATGTTGTAAATGGTAGGGTGGACTTATTTTGGGTGATGTTGTAAATGGTAGGGTGTACTTATTTTGGGTGATGTTGTAAATGGTAGGGTGTACTTATTTTGGGTAATGTAAATGGTTGGGTGTACTTATTTTGTGTGATGTTGTAAATGGTTGGGTGTACTTATTTTGGGTGATGTTGTAAATGGTAGTGTGTACTTATTTTGGGTGATGTTGTAAATGGTAGGGTGTACATATTTTGGGTGATGTTGTAAATGGTAGGGTGTAATTATTTTGGGTGATGTTGTAAATGGTTGTGTGTACTTATTTTGTGTGATGTTCTAAATAGTAGGGTGTACTTATTTTGGGTGATGTTATAAATGGTAGGGTGTACTTATTTTGGGTGCTGTTATAAATGGTAGTGTGTACTTATTTTGGGTGATGTTGTAAATGGTAGGGTGTACTTATTTTAGGTGATGTTGTAAATGGTTGGGTGTATTTATTTTGGGTGATGTTGTAAATGGTAGCGTGTACTTATTTTGGATGATGTTGTAAATGGTTGGGTGTACTTATTTTGGATGATGTTGTAAATGGTTGGGTGTACTTATTTTGGGTGATGTCGTAAATGGTAGGGTGTACTTATTTTGGGTGGTGTTGTAAATGTTTGGGTGTACTTATTTTGGGTGATGTTGTAAATGGTAGGGTGTACTTATTTTGGGTAATGTAAATGGTTGGGTGTACTTATTTTGGGTGATGTTGTAAATGGTTGGGTGTACTTATTTTGGGTGATGTTGTAAATGGTAGGGTGTACTTATTTTGGGTGATGTTGTAAATGGTAGGGTGTACATATTTTGGGTGATGTTGTAAATGGTAGGGTGTACTTATTTTGGGTGATGTTGTAAATGGTTGGGTGTACTTATTTTGTGTGATGTTGTAAATAGTAGGGTGTACTTATTTTGGGTGATGTTATAAATGGTAGGGTGTACTTATTTTGGGTGATGTTGTAAATGGTAGGGTGTACTTATTTTGTGTGATGTTATAAATGGTAGGGTGTACTTATTTTGGGTGATGTTCTAAATGGTAGGGTGTACTTATTTTGAGTGATGTTGTAAATGTTAGGGTGTACTTATTTTGGGTGATGTTGTAAATGGTTGTGTGTACTTATTTTGGATGATGTTGTAAATGGTAGGGTGTACTTATTTTGGGTGATGTCGTAAATGGTAGGGTGTACTTATTTTGGATGATGTTGTAAATGGTAGAGTGTACTTATTTTGGGTGATGTTGAATATGGTAGGGTGTACTTATTTTGGGTGATGTTATAAATGGTAGGGTGTACTTATTTTGGATGATGTTGTAAATGGTAGGGTGGACTTATTTTGGGTGATGTTGTAAATGGTAGGGTGTACTTATTTTGGGTGATGTTGTAAATGGTAGGGTGTACTTATTTTGGGTAATGTAAATGGTTGGGTGTACTTATTTTGGGTGATGTTGTAAATGGTTGGGTGTACTTATTTTGGGTGATGTTGTAAATGGTAGTGTGTACTTATTTTGGGTGATGTTGTAAATGGTAGGGTGTACATATTTTGGGTGATGTTGTAAATGGTAGGGTGTACTTATTTTGGGTGATGTTGTAAATGGTTGGGTGTACTTATTTTGTGTGATGTTCTAAATAGTAGGGTGTACTTATTTTGGGTGATGTTATAAATGGTAGGGTGTACTTATTTTGGGCGATGCTGTAAATGGTAGGGTGTACTTATTTTGTGTGATGTTGTAAATGGTTGGGTGTACTTATTTTGTGTGATGTTCTAAATAGTAGGGTGTACTTATTTTGGGTGATGTTATAAATGGTAGGGTGTACTTATTTTGGGCGATGCTGTAAATGGTAGGGTGTACTTATTTTGTGTGATGTTATAAATGGTAGGGTGTACTTATTTTGGGTGATGTTCTAAATGGTAGGGTGTACTTATTTTGAGTGATGTTGTAAATGTTAGGGTGTACTTATTTTGGGTGATGTTGTAAATGGTTGGGTGTACTTTTTTTGGGTGATATTATGAATGGTAGAGTGTACTTATTTTGTGTGATGTTGTAAATGGTAGGGTGTACTTATTTTGGGTGATGTTGTAAATGGTTGGGTGTACTTATTTTGGGTGCTGTTATAAATGGTAGTGTGTACTTATTTTGGGTGATGTTGTAGATGGTAGGGTGTACTTATTTTGGGTGATGTTGTAAATGGTTGGGTGTATTTATTTTGGGTGATGTTGTAAATGGTAGCGTGTACTTATTTTGGATGATGTTGTAAATGGTTGGGTGTACTTATTTTGGATGATGTTGCAAATGGTTGGGTGTACTTATTTTGGGTGATGTCGTAAATGGTAGGGTGTACTTATTTTGGGTGATGTTGTAAATGTTAGGGTGTACTTATTTTGGGTGATGTTGTAAATGGTAGGGTGTACTTATTTTGGGTAATGTAAATGGTTGGGTGTACTTATTTTGGGTGATGTTGTAAATGGTTGGGTGTACTTATTTTGGGTGATGTTGTAAATGGTAGGGTGTACTTATTTTGGGTGATGTTGTAAATGGTAGGGTGTACATATTTTGGGTGATGTTGTAAATGGTAGGGTGTACTTATTTTGGGTGATGTTGTAAATGGTTGGGTGTACTTATTTTGTGTGATGTTGTAAATAGTAGGGTGTACTTATTTTGGGTGATGTTATAAATGGTAGGGTGTACTTATTTTGGGTGATGTTGTAAATGGTAGGGTGTACTTATTTTGTGTGATGTTATAAATGGTAGGGTGTACTTATTTTGGGTGATGTTCTAAATGGTAGGGTGTACTTATTTTGAGTGATGTTGTAAATGTTAGGGTGTACTTATTTTGGGTGATGTTGTAAATGGTTGGGTGTACTTATTTTGGGTGATATTATGAATGGTAGAGTGTACTTATTTTGTGTGATGTTGTAAATGGTAGGGTGTACTTATTTTGGGTGATGTTGTAAATGGTTGGGTGTACTTATTTTGGGTGATGTTGTAAATGGTTGGGTGTACTTATTTTGTGTGATGTTGTAAATGGTTGGGTGTACTTATTTTGGGTGATGTTGTAAATGGTAGGGTGTACTTGTTTTGGGTGATGTTGTAAATGGTTGGGTGTACTTATTTTGTGTGATGTTGCAAATGGTAGGGTGTACTTATTTTGGGTGATGTTTATAAATGGTAGGGTGTACTTATTTTGGGTGATGTTGTAGGTGGATGGGTGTACTTATTTTGGGTGATGTTGTAAATGGTAGGGTGTACTTATTTGGGTGATGTTATAAATGGTAGAGTGTACTTATTTTGGGTGATTTTGCAAATGGTTGGGTGTACTTATTTTGGGTGATGTTGTAAATGGTAGGGTGTACTTATTTTGGGTGATGTTGTAAATGGTAGGGTGTACTTATTTTGGTTGATGTTGTAAATGGTTGGGTGTACTTATTTTGGGTGATGTTGTAAATGGTTGTGTGTACTTATTTTGGGTGATGTTGTAAATGGTAGGGTGTACTTATTTTGGGTGATGTTGTAAATGGTAGGGTGTACTTATTTTGGGTGATGTTGTAAATGATAGGGTGTACTTATATTGGGTGATGTTGTAAATGGTTGTGTGTACTTATTTTGTGTGATGTTGTAAATGGTTGTGTGTACTTATTTTGGGTGATGTTGTAAATAGTTGGGTGTACTTATTTTGTGTGATGTTGTAAATGGTTTGGTGTACTTATTTTTGGTGATGTTGGAAATGGTTGGGTGTACTTTTTTGGATGATGTTATAAATGGTTGGGTGTACTTATTTTGTGTGATGTTGTAAATGATAGGGTGTACTTATTTTCGGCGATGTTGTAAATGGTTGGGTGTACTTATTTTGGGTGATGTTGTAAATGGTTGGGTGTACTTATTTTGGGTGATGTTGTAAATGGTTGGGTGTACTTATTTTGGGTGATGTTGTAAATGGTTGGGTGTACTTATTTTGTGTGATGTTGCAAATGGTAGGGTGTACTTATTTTGGGTGATGTTATAAATGGTAGGGTGTACTTATTTTGGGTGATGTTGTAAATGGTTGGGTGTACTTATTTTGGGTGATGTTGTAAATGGTAGGGTGTACTTATTTTGGGTGATGTTGTAAATGGTTGGGTGTACTTATTTTGGGTGATGTTGTAAATGGTTGTGTGTACTTATTTTGGGTGATGTTGTAAATGGTACGGTGTACTTATTTTGTGTGATGTTGTAAATGGTAGGGTGTACTTATTTTGGGTGATGTTGTAAATGGTTGTGTGTACTTATTTTGTGTGATGTTGTAAATGGTTGTGTGTACTTATTTTGGGTGATGTTGTAAATTGTTGGGTGTACTTATTTTAGGTGATGTTGTAAATGGTTGGGTGTACTTATTTTGGGTGATGTTGTAAATGGTTGGGTGTACTTATTTTGGGTGATGTTGTAAATGGTAGGGTGTACTTATTTTGGGTGATGTTATAAATCGTGGGGTGTACTTATTTTGGTTGATGCTGTAAATGGTATGGTGTACTTATTTTGTGTGATGTTATAAATGGTAGGGTGTACTTATTTTGGGTGATGTTGTAAATGTTAGGGTGTAATTATTTTGGGTGATGTTGTAAATGTTAGGGTGTACTTATTTTTGGTGATGTTGTAAATGGTAGGGTGTACTTATTTTGGGTGATGTTGTAAATGTTAGGGTGTACTTATTTTGGGTGATGTTATAAATGGTAGAGTGTACTTATTTGAAGGCAATGTTTTAAACTTGTGAGCTGTCCACACATCTTCATTTAAAATCAAAATTCAAAAGTCAACAAAGATTACAACATCAGTTTAAATACTTTCTGATCCCATCGCGTACGTTAGACTGAAAAACTAAGTTGTAATACCTTGATAATTCATAAAGCAGAAATATAATATCAACGATATGTCTGGACAATAAAAACAAAACGAACAAAAACAGTGCAAATAAACGAGGTGATTGAAAAGTAACACTAATATAATTGGAGTTACTTTTTTATTATATATATATATATATATATATATATATAATAAAAAAGTAATTCTTATTATATAAGTGTTATATATATATATATATATAAATAGAAAAGTAACTCGTATTATATAAGTGTTATATATATATATATAATAAAAAGTAACTCTTATTATATAAGTGTTATATATATATATATATATATATATATATATATATATATGGTTTAGAAGGATAAAAAATAAGAGTAAAGCTACTTTTATACAATTTGACATCATCGATTTCTATCCTTCCATAACAAAAAATATTTTAATAGATAGCATTAACTATGCCCGTAAATATATAGATATAACTGTTGAACAATACGAAATAATATTAGCGTGTAGGAAAACTGTTTTAAAAAATAATGATTCAACTTGGGTAAAAAATGGATTAGATAATTTTGACGTTCCAATGGGGGGGGGTATGATTCCTCCCAAATAGCAGACCTTGTAGGATTATATATATTAGATATACTCACTAGAATCATTAGTCCTCAACAAGTAGGTCTTTATAGGGATGATGGGTTATTATATATCCCAAATAGTAATGGCCCTCTTAGCTCTAGCATACAAAAAAGGATTATAAGGGCCTTTAAGTTTTTGGGATTTAAAATAGAAATCTCATCTAATATTAAAATAGCCAATTTCTTGGATGTCACTTTAGATCTATCTAATAATTCCTATAAACCTTTCATAAAACCCAATCAGAACCCATCGTACATTAATGTTAATTCAAATCACCCTAAAAATATAATCAAGCAAATCCCAAAAGCAGTAAATTTAAGAATAGGTAAGCTATCTGCAAATGAAAAGATTTTCAAAGAGAGTAGTAAAAGATATATAGAAGCCCTTAAAAATAGTGGTTTTAAGGAGGATTTTAGGTATTTAAAACAAAATATAACAACTGAATTTACTAAAGAAAATAATAATTATGTTCAAAAAAATAGAAAAAGGAAAATTATATGGTTTAACCCCCCTTTTTGTAAACTAGCCAATATAGATGTAGGTAAATATTTTTTGAGACTGATAGATAAACATTTTAAACAAGATAATATATTGCATAAAATATTTAATAGGAAAACCTTGAAAATAAATTATTCTTGCACTAATAATATTTCTCAAATAATAAATAGCCATAATAATAAATTAATTAATAAATTTCATAACCAAGTAAATAATAATAACATTAATAGTAAAAAAATAGAATGTAATTGTAAATCTCAAAGTGATTGTCCAATGAATGGTTTGTGTAGTTTAGATAATGTAGTATACCAAGCTATTATTTATCCAAAAGAGGACATAAGTGATAAGAAATATTATATTGGCATTTCTTCTACTAATTTCAAGATTAGATATGGAAATCATAAATATTCCTTTTCCCATGAGCATCAAAAAAATCAAACTGCTCTATCAAAACATTATTGGGGATTAAAAAATAAAGGGTTAACCCCTGACATTCAATGGTCCATATTGAAAAGATCTAGTACCCCAAAATCTTTAGATAGTAGGTGCAATCTATGTCTTGAAGAAAAGATCCACATTTTGCTTTTTCCTGAGCCAAAAATTTTACTAAATAAGAGAAATGAACTAATAGCCAGGTGTAGACATAGGGCCAAATTTAAACTATAAATAAAAAATTTTTTTTATAAAGCATAAATTTATTTAAGAATGAGAGTTAATTTTGAGAATAAATATAATAAATTATTAGATAGAAAATTATGAAAAAGCATATAATATATATGTACTACGCATAAAAAATGTAACTGATATTTTGAAATTTTAGAAATTTTAAAATATTTAAGTAAATTAAATATTTGTTTTTGTTTTAATATATCTATTACTGCATCTTTACGTGAGATTATTAATTAAAATTTAAATCTAATTAGAAATATCTGTAATTTAAGTCTATAGAAAAAATTAAAAAAAAAAAAAAAAAAAAAATTGTTTTAAAATAAATGTACTACCAGTGCCAACCGTAAATTTAAATTTAAAACGGAAGTGGGCTCAATGAAGAGATAACTCTTCACCCCTCTTCTATCCCCTCCCACTCTTCTATCCCCTCCCACTCTCATGTGTCTACTCTAGTTTTTTTATCTAATTGATCTGATGAAGTCCTGTTAATTTTTTTTCGTGTTTTTGAAAATTTCAAAAATGCGTAACAGGATTGAAATAAATTTATATTCCTTTGTGATTGGTTTCGTTGTTTTTTCTTAATGAAAATATTGCTCTGTATAATTGATACATTGAGCTCTTTACCAGGAAGATCTAAATATTCACGAATATTTTCTTGTCCTGATGGAATTACTCCTAACTCCGGTTTAACTGGACTAAGTATTCTCTCTCTCTCTCTATATATATATAGTGATTTAAAAAGGAACTCCGATTTGATAAGGAGTTACTTTTCAATCACGCTGTCCATCAAGAGAAAACACCTCTTATAGGTTTGTTTGTTTGATGTGTTTTCAACCATTGTAGATTAGTTAATGCCGAGGGGATCTTTGTACAAGAACAGTAATGATAATGCTTGACCCATAGCTGGGGTCGTGAAGGGGATTTATGCCATTCCCAATGGTATTTGTCCGAAACGTAATAGCGCAGTTGAAGTTCGAACTCGCTTGCTAAAATATCACTGTCCAGCTTGTTTATCACTATATCACTCTACTCGCTACTTCTACTAGATGAAATATTCTATTGGATTGATCGGCTGTTTTATCAATATTTTTGTTTGGTTAACAACTGAAGAACCTCATTCTTTTTCGTTTTCTTTCTTTTAAATCTACATTATCTTTATTGAACATAGAACTATTGCACGTTTATTGTATTGAGAATCTTTTAAGGGTACCTTTTATTTACCTTGATAAATTTTTCAGTCTTATTCATTTTTAGTCTTCGCTTTGATATGTTCACCAATAAAAAAATGGAAGGGAAAAATTCTTGGCAACGTAACCTGACAAGAAGCTCCAGACAGTCTGTTACCAGAATGTCCAACTTTGTTTAATGTACACTATCGTTTTGACAAGGTTTCCTGCTTTTAATCGCTTTGGTGTTTCGCCTTCTTTTCTCCAGTATAACGTTTGATATTACAGAAAAGTACATTGTATACAGTCCACAAAATAATTCAATATACGTAATTCGACAAAAATCACGTCTGACATAATACTTATCTTCATCGAATGGACAATAACTCTTTTTTGACGGGTTAGTTGGTTGGTTAGTTTTACGACACGTCAACCCTTGTTGGATTATTTAATGCCGAAGACCTTTTTATAAGCAATTAAATGGTTTCAATGAACTAACAACCACCATTTGTAAACAAATGTAAAATAATTAGGGACTCCAGTTGATTGTTTTAATAGTAAGTTGTCTCTTAGCCAGACTTAGAGGTTTCCCAAGTCTAGATCGGAATAGCAGCTGACGCACAAGTTAAAAAGAGAAATGTATCAGCAGCAAACCAGTCGCAGGTTGTAATTGGCTGAAAGAAGCTCAAACGGTACGTCGTGGAAGTGGACGCAGGATAGAAAAGAGGAAAAGGGAGAGTTGGGGATGAGACAAGAATGTGAAAATGGTCGAAAATTACGGCACCCATTTTTAGTAAGCTCTGTGAAGGAGTCCCACATCCGCTTCAAAGCCATGAAGATGGAACTGTCAGTAAGCACGTGCGAGAACTACAACAGGAAACGAGAAAGATAACATTAAGGTCTGTGTTTGCTCTTTCTCTCTCTTCTCACAACGGTTTTATTTTTCTGTCTATCTAAAGAGGTTGATTTAATTCATCCTCTGTTTTCTTTCTCTTCAGCGACTAAGAATAATGGGTAGTAGCGAATAAACATTTGTGTTAGCGAACCAAGACGATGTTTTATATGTTCGTCATTTTTTCGCACGGCCATGTTATAACGGGGATTCAACTGAAATTTAAGGCGTAGTGCTATAATCATAGACCCGTTAGAACCGTGGTGGTACAAATGTCTTTGTAGTGCCGTAGCGCTACTAGGGTCTATTGAGAACCATGGTGATGCAAGTGTCAATTTTGTGCCGTAGCCTTACATCGTGTATTTGAGAATAGTAGCGGTACACAATTATCACTTCAAATAAATATTCCTGATTTAACTAATTAGCATACGCTTACATGGTTAAACGTATGCGAATTTGCAGCCAATTATATGGTTTCAAGTAACTATTACTATTTAATAATAATAATAATAATAATAATAATAATAATTGACTCGCTGTTCATGAACAGCTATCATAGCTGTTTTAGGTAACATCTGTGTCAGGCACGCAGATCATAAACAACCCCTGGGTCTGGTTTAGCCACAATATACCACCCATGATTAAAATGTCCAATCACAATATTAAACTAAGTGGGACCCAAGCAACAGGCTTGGGTGTCATGACAGGCAGGTGCTCTCCTGATAGCAAACATGGGAGATCTGACGTCATCCTGCGAATGTTGGCTGCTTTTTTTCCAGGTACATGAATGATGACGTAAGAAACCACAACCATCAGAGACCTAAACGCAAAACATGGACAAGGGAAGACAATCAACTTGCACTACACAGCTATTTTAGGAGCAACCCTTCACAAAGAGGATACAGGAAAAGAATGATAGAGATTTTGCAAGAATGTGCAAATTTTCAGACAACAAGCCAGGCTTGCTGATTAAGTTAGAACAATAGTTAAGAAGCGTTGGTTTTCTGACCTTGAAATATTAGAAATTCACCAGAAAACACATAAACAAAATTATAATACAGTACAAGACACATCAAGTTGTGTCAAACAAAAACAAACAAACGAAAATGAACCACTAACTTCGGAGAATGAAAACACCACACTACCAAACAATGCACAACTAAACAACCATAAAAAACATTATCACAAGAACAAAAGATAAATCTAGAAAATGTACAAAGAATCGTGAATAATGAAAAGACTACTCTACCATCATTAAGAAACATAGAATGGGGAACACTTAAGATAGAAACGAATAAAATAATTTAAATACTACCGTACGTACCAACGAATAATATCATCGACTTAAACAAACAAATCTATGCAGGAGCGAAATTAGCTTGTGAGAAAATTGGGATCCCCTCAAAAAGTACGAAGAAAAAGTCAAAACCAGAATGGGAAATTCGACTGTAAACGCAAATAAAAAACCTACGGAAACAGGCCAGAATGATAAAACAAAAGAGAGATCCTGTAATATGCGAGAACAGAAAAGAAAAGGCAACACGAGAAAAAATAATGCAACTTGAGGAAATAAACGAGAAAGTACTTACGAAGGAAGGGAGAATAAAGAGATATCGACAAAGAGTAAAACAATACAGACAAAACAGGACTTTCCAAAACAATGAAAGAAAATTCTATCAACAATTGGGAGGGGGTGACATGAAAACATAACCGAATGATTTTGGACTAAAATATGGCAACAAAAAAAAAAACATGACGAAAGGGCTGAATGGATTAACAATATCACAAGAGAACTAGAAGGACTTGAAGAAGGTCCCAAAGCGTAAATACACATCGATTTACTCAAAACAACAGTAAAAAGAATACGAAACCGAAAAACGCCAGACCATGATGGAAGACATGGTTTCTGGTTCAAGAAATTCACCTTCATTCACGGCAGACTAGTACTAGAAATGAACGGCTGCTTACAAGGAGCACAGGTACCAGACTGGATGACCAAAGGAAAGACCACATTGATCCAAAAGGACACAAGCAATGGAACTGCTCCAAACAATTACAGAAAACCTGTCTACCAATGATGTGTAAAATACTAACAGTACAAATAAGGGAAAAAATTTACTACTCACTAACAAGCCTTGGATTGTTCCCTGACGAATTGAAAGGATGCCGCAAAGGATCCAGAGGCACGACAGAATTACTTTACATAGATCAAAACATCTTGAATGAGAGCAAGACCAGACGGAAAAATCTAGCAATTGCCTGGATTGACTACAAAAACGTATATGACATGGTCCCACAAAGCTGGATAATAAACTGCCTCTAAATGTACAAAATATCACATGAAATCATAAACTTTATCGAAAAAACCACGAAGACTTGGAGAGTGGAGCTGACAGCAGGAGGAAGAAGCTTAGCTGAAATAAATATCCATTGAGGTATTTTCCAAGGAGATGCACTATCACCCTTAATATTCATAATAGCCATGATGCCACTTAACCACATACTAAAAAAATGCACAGCCGGATACAAACTTAGCAGATCGCAAGAAAAGGTCAATCACCTAATGTACATGGATGACATCAAACTATTTGCAAAAAATGAAAAAGAAATGGAAACTCTCATACACGCCGTTAGAATATACAGTCAGGTTTGGTTTGGTTTGGTGGGTTTTATGGCATATCCATCTTTGTAGGTTATTTAACGCCAAATCCATTTTTATGTAAATTATCTGTTCTATTGAAAACAGTTCAGTTTAGCATAAGTACACAGTTTAATTGTCAAAAACATTTCCATTTCAAACTATTCAAGCAGTTATAAGTAATAATTCAGTTAAGTGTAAATACAGTTTTAATGCCGAAAAACAGTTATATTTGAAATAATTCAGTTAAGCATAAGCACGCAGTTTAAGTGTAAGTACGGTTTAATTGTCAAAAACGATTCTATTTCAAGCTATTCAGTTTACTCAATTCATTTTAGCATAAGAATGCTGTTAGTTCTATTTAACCTATAGATAGGGCCCTATCAGGTACTACCACTCCGTGCCAGAGTGGACCTGGGAGCGATGGCAATGAAGGGGTACTCCGCACTGCTGGAACCTCACCATCAGATTGTTTAGTGTCATATCCAGGACACTCGTTAAGGGGGTCTTACCCCTCTGCAGAGGTGCAGTCAGTGTATTCAACAGCCCCAGCTGACTGGGCAAAAATATACAGTCAGGACATAGGAATGGAATTTGGCATTGAAAAATGTGCCATGTTAGTCATGATTAGTGGCAAACGACATATAACTGACGGAATGGAACTACCAAATCAAAACAAAATTTGAACGCTCGAAGAAAATGAAACCTACAAATTCTGGGGGATCTTGGAGGCTGACACAATCAAACAAGTGGAAATGAAAGACAGAATTTAAAAAGAATATCTCAGGAGAACTAGAAAACTACTCGAGACAAAACTCTGCAGCAGAAACCTCATCAAAGGAATAAATACTTGGGCTGTGCCCCTCGTTAGACATTCGGGACCCTTTTTCAAGTGGACGAGAGATGAACTTAAACAAATGGATCAAAGAACAAGAAAACTAATGACCATGCATAATGCATTACATCCCAGAGACGACGTGGACAGACTATATGTATCTAGAAAAGAGGGAGGAAAAGGACTTACCAGCATCGAAAACAGCGTTGATGCATCGATACAATAGCTAGAAGACGACATAGAAAAACACGAACGAGGACTGATTACAGCCATCAGAAATGATACCGACAACACGATACACGATAAAATGACAATAACTAGGAAACAAAAACGGGAAAAACAACTCTATGGCCGCTTATACAACAAATAAACACCATCTCAAACGAGAAAACCAGCACCTGACTAAGATAAGGAAACTTTAAGAGAGAAACAGAATCTCTCCTAATAGCAGCACAGGGCAACGCCATAAGAACCAATCATATCAAAGCGAGAATAGACAAGACTCAACAAAATAACAAATGTAGACTATGCGGCGACAGAGACGAAATGATCAATCACATAATAAGCGAATGCAGCAAATTAGCATAGAAGGAGTATAAGACAAGACACGACTGGGTCGGCAAGGTGATCCACTGGGAAATGTGCAATAAATTTCAATTTGACCCCACCAACAAACGGTCTATGCACAACCCAGCACATAATAATAACACATAAAATCCCATGGGACTTTGACATACACACGGATCACCTAATCTTGACCAGAAGACTAGACCTTATAATAATTAACAAAAAAAGAGAATTTGAAAAATCATCGACTTTGCTGTCCCGGCTGACCACAGAATAAAACTGAAAGAATGTGAAAAGAAGGATAATTACCTCAACTTTGCTAGAGAATTGAAAAAGCTATGGAATAAGAAAATGACGATTGTACCAATTGTGATTGGTGCTTTTGGCACAATAATTAAAGGATTATTAAAAGGCCGGGAGGACTTGGAAGCTGGCGGACGGGTAGAGACTATCCAAATGACAGCATTGCTGAGAACGGCCAGAATACTGAGAAGAGTCCTGGAGACTTGAGGAGACTTGCTGTCTCTCAGACTCCAGTGAAAACCATCAGCTAATACTGATGTGAAAAAACTCTTAAGGAGTAAATAATAATAACAACTTCGAAAAAAAGAGGACGACTGATTTCAGCCACCAGAAACAATACTGACAACACGGGGATCACCAGAAAACAAAAATGGGAAGAAAAACAACTCCAAGGATGTTTTAAGCGACTAACTAGCAACATCTCACACGAGAAAACGAGGACGTGGCTAAAAAAGGGAAACCGTAAGAGAGAAATCGAATCTCTTCTAATAGCAGCTCACACAACGCCATAAGGATCAATCATCTCAAAGCAAGTATAGATAAGATGCAACAAAACAGCAAATGTAGGTTATGCGGTGATAGAGATGAAACGACCAATCATCTAATAAGCGATTGCAGCAAGCTGGCAAAGAAAGAGTATAAGAGTAGACGCGGCTGGATGGGGAAGATGATCCACTGGGAATTGTGCCAGAAATTCAAATTTGACCATACGAACAAATGTTATATGCACAACCCTGAATCTGTCCTGGAGAATGCGATGCATAAATTCGTTTAGGATTTTGAGATACAAACAGATCACCTAATCTCTGCCAGACGACCCGGTAATAATAATTAACAACAACAACAACAACAACAACAACAACAAAAGAGAGAACTTGCTGAATTTTGGATTTTGCTGTCCTGTCTGACCCCAGAGTAAAATTGAAAGAAAGCGAAAAGGATTAGTATCTGGACCTTACAAAGGAATTGAAAAAAACTGTAAAACATGAAAGTGACGCTGATACCAATTGTAATTGGTGCTCTTGGTACTGTCTCCAAAGGATTGATACTGGGACTGGAGGACTTGGAAATAAGAGGACGAGTAGAGACCATCCAAACGACAACATTATTGAGATCAGTCAGAATACTGAGAAAAGTCCTGGAGTGAGAAACACCGACTGACGCTGGTGTGGAAAACTCGAAAATGAGTAAATAATAATTATAATTTTGAGATAGAAACGGATCCCCTAATCTCAGCAAGAAAAACATAGCTTGAGTTAATCAACAAAAAGGAAAAGAACTTGTCATTTAGTAGTTCCGATGGACCACAAGGTGAAAATAAAAGATAGCAAAAAGAGACAGAAATTTATAAACCTCGCCAGAAACGCCTCTCAAAAAAACAAACAAACAAAAAACAAACAAAAAAAAACAACAAACAAAACCAACACGCTGTGGAACTTGGGGTGACGGTGATGCCAGTTGTAGTTGGTGAACTTGGAACCATCCCCAAAGGCTTGGATAAGGGACCGGAGGAATTAGAAATCAAAAGAATCGAGACCATCCGAACCAAAGGATTGTTAAGATCGGCTAGAATACTGAGAAGAATCCTGCAGACCAGAGGAGACTTTCTGTCAATAAGACTCCAGTGAAATAACACCAGCTAACGTTATTGTGAAAAACTCACAAGCAGTAAATGCCATAAGGACCAACTACGTTAAAGCAAAAATAGATTAGACGCAACAAAATAGCAAATGTAGGTTATGTGGTGATTGAGACGAAACGATTAATCACATAAACGAATGTAGCAAATAAAGGCAGAAAGAATATAAGACTCGGCCGGACTGAGTGGGGTAGTTTATCAAAAAACGAAATACGAGAATATTGGTATTTAGCCAGAATACTGAGAAGAGTCCTGGAGACTTGAGGAAATTTGCAGTCACTCAAACTCCAGTGAAAAACCATCAGCTTAGGCTGGTGTGAAAAACTCTCCAAAGAGTTAAATATTTTGTTCGCAAACAGTTATATGGTTTCAAGTATACCTGTTTAATACTAATCATTTTCAAACAAACCTATTTGGCTCATAGAATTCTAAAGAGCGCTACAAGTTCGGTTAGATGGGTCGAGTAGTAGTTATAAAGAAAGATTGACTTCACATTTGAGCCCTACAACTGAATGTAGTTTAGTATACCCAAGGTATATTCTCTTTAGTATAATAAATACACTGAGTGTTTTAGATACAATAAACAAGTCATTAAATCCTGATTGAATGTTACTAAGCCGCAGCCACATCACATCTGAGATTGTGTTGTGGTTTCTGTAGCAAGAAGATTTTTATTGGGTGGAGTAGCTAGCCTCTTGCTCTCTGGTTTTGAATTTCTTTTCAACCGATTGTTTTACTAAGGCCTAAGAGCCCAGTAAGCCACTCCCTATTCGCATTGATGTTTTGGAGAGCAGAGAAGGATTCACGCCTTTCTCAAAGGCTTTAGCTTGTGAAGAAACACTAACAAGAAAATAACCTGTCGAAAATAAACGATAAAACCAATAAAATGTCTTTTATATTATCTTAAACTTTAGTATATATATATATATATATATATATATATATATATATATATATATATATATATATATATATATATATAATCTTCCCCACCTTGACTCAGACATAAGAAAAATAATAAGAAAACTTGAACGTCTTCATTTAAAGATCTTAAAAAGAAAACACTCCGCGTTCTTCAACCGAACATGCTTAGATAACGATTTGCTGCCTAAGCACACACACACCGACACACACACACATATATATATGTGCCCTCCCCGAATCGATGATACGGTCACCTGTATCTACAATAAACCATCCGAATCTGTGATATTGCTCATCTACACTACTACATATCAATTTTGATAAATTAGTATTCATTGATAATATATGAAACCTGTCCTTACTGCTTGGGCCCCACTGTTGTGGGTTTCGGAGGTTGTACGCACAGGCTCTGTATATATATATATATATATATATATATATATATATATGTTTGTCTATTTATATATATATATATATATATATATATACAAACACACTCACACACACCTATATATATATATATATATATATACTCACACACACATACGCACACGCCCCCCATATATATATATATATATATATATATATATATATATATACTGACAACTGAGACACACACATTGTCACCAAAATATCAATTCAGTTTTTTTAAGTCTTTCAATTTACATTAACAAAATTTCAAAATCTAAATTAACTCCACCGAATAATAATAATTTTTATTTACTTAAATAAATTATTGATTATAATGTCATGTTTTATGAACTTTGATAATAAATCTTGAAATCAGCTGAAACAGAATTGAAAGTAGGGATTATTTACTGCGGGGAAAAAATTTTGAAAGACGCTCTTTGTATTAGCCCACTTAATTTTTTACTGAATCAGGAGTTGCTGAATGCGATGCATACTCCACGACTTATGTCAGTAGCCAAATTTACTGCATATTTCGCCGGGAAGTGTCTTATATTGTGGGAAGATATGAATAACGATATAATCTTATTGTGGGGAGATATAAGTGACCATATAATCTTATTGTGGGAAGATATAAGAAACGATATAATCTTATTTTGGGGAGATATAAGTGACCATATAATCTTCTGGGAAGATATCAGTTCCAATTAAATTTTGCATATCAGAAGTACATATTTTCAGACGCGAATATCTGCTGACAATTTTCAGGTGTTCTTTAAACTTGGTATAAATTCAGTGATTCTCCTTCAGTGCTCTATGATAAATTTTTGAAATAAGTGTTACGTTAAATTGAATAAATATAGATTTTATTAGGTTTTGTTCGATATGATTTTTATTTGGCAAGCAATGAGTACCCTGTTTTTTATGAATACTGGCTATGATATATATATATATATATATATATGTGTGTGTGTGTGTGTGTGTGGATTATTACAGATTTATATTCCAACAAAAACTGTATTAAATTATGATATTTCGTGATTGCATAGTTTGCGGGAAAATAAAACGAATATGAAAACATCGTTATTAGATTTAATTTTCGAAATATTCAATAATTCAGTTTTCTAAAAAAGATATCCTTTAGACTGTTAACGAACGTAAAATCGTAAATTTCATTTCATTTATCCTCGGGACTAAAGCATTAAGATTTTAGAAAGTATCTCTTGTAAAATATTATCACGTTTTTGAACAATGCAAACATTCTCGGTTTTATTTTTTCATTTTACATGCCACTTGTTTTTGCACTTAACCATTTTCTACTAAACCTGAAAATGTTTCTTAAGATACATTCCAGGTTGTGCCTCAGATGGTGTAATGGTAAACGAGATAGGCAACCGGACTATTGCAAGTTTGATTCTCTCTTATTGACCTTATTCCCTACACTATGTTAAATCAAGATCAATGCCAGTTGGTCGGACTTGAAGAAAAGTAAGACCTCTTCTCCCCCAAAAGTATCCTGAAGTAGTACAAACCGATGATGAGGTTCTAGTTCTGGAGGTTTCAATATGTGTGGAGCATTCCTTCATTGCTATTACTCCCATGTCTACATTAACCCAAAGTGATTGTACTTGTTAGGGCCATATCTCTGAGCCAAGTAGATCTGTTTGCATATCATTTGTATAACCGTGTGCAAGTAACTTAGAAAACTACACAATAAATGTAATCATAAACGTACAAAGCACGCAATTCCCTGACCTCTGGGGATAAAATAACCCACTAACATACCGTTAAAATCAATCACTTAATCAACCAATCTAAAAGACCTATTTGAAAATGTCTACATGGAGGATATTTTGTCCTTGAGAGAAATAAAACCATACCAAAAGTAGTGACTGTAAACACTATCAATACCATACAAAGTAATAATGAGAAAACAATTCCAGTGAATTTTGATATGTAGCTATAACGAAATAAGAAAAATAAAACTCTTAAGAATCAACTACACAAAAAAGAAAACGTAAATGTAAATATGCATGGACAATGTATGTGATTTCCTAACCTCTAGGCATAAAATAACTCTAGACCGCTTGACAAGCTGTTTTTATTGAAAAGGCAATACTCATCCGACTTTGCTTTATCAAGATATTATTTCCTTATTGTTATTTACCAAGCCTTATAATGGAATAGTTAATTGTAGAAGAAGGGTTATTAGCGCTGAAAATGGAATCGGTGAGCTGAGTTTAAATCAAAGCTGTTTGCGTTTACTTACAATCTAATGTCGTTTGGGAAACGAAATTGATCCGTTCATTGTTCTCTGGGCAATGAGTAAAATAACAAGGTAGACTGAGCTCTTCAGGTTGGGAGGGCTATCAGTCTAGAAGAAAAATAATTCTGAATTCCGGAAGGTAATAACAGTTACTAATAAAAGATCTAAAGAAAACTTTACATTACCGTCATAATCTCTGTGCGACCCCTTCCCCCCACCAAAAAAAAGCTTAGAACAACATAAAGTGACTAGTCTAGAGTGCCCATTTAAAATACAGATTTCATCAACGTATCAATGAGTTTTTTGTCCCAAAACAGGCTTGTTCACCAAAAGAGAAATTTGTTTCTATTAAATACTAAACATTATTAACAGGAGAAACGCTGTAAATATATATAAAAATTTATTTCTGAGAAAAAAATCCAGTTGACCACGTGCGGCACTTGATTTAGACGGAGTGGAGAAGGGAGAAGAAATACCAGACAGTGCAGCACCAAAAAGTGACTTCCTCTTTTTGTCAAGAACTACTAATTGAACCCTCAGTACGTATTCGGGGACCCGAACAAAAGGCACGAAAACTTAAGCCAGCGGATGGGTTTCGTCACTCGCTTCATGGATGGAGCTCCCAAAAAGTAAATATAAAATAAATTAAAGTCGAAAGAAAATTCAACCAAGAATTCTGTGGAAAAGAACCTTAAAGAAGACTTGAAATTTAATGATCTCTGAAACTTTTAGATAATACAGAGAAAGATAAGAAAAATACTCAAATTCAAAGAACATTGTTTCCTGGACACTCTCTCAGATAAGTTTCCCACAAATTGCACTAGAATTTGCAACACCTTATCTTTTCTATCCCTTTCTTTTTCGTTTCTTTTGTATAAAATTACCTTTTAAAAACTTTATTGTCAGTGTTATCTTTTCAAACCAATATCCGGACTAGAAAGCTGTGGAACTCGCTGTTTAAACTTACAGTTTAGATTCACTGTTTGAATTACCGTTAATGGCACACAAAAGCCCCCTAAAAACATTACCCAATTAAATACTAAGTTTGGCTTTAGTATCACTCACTTCATATCAAATTTTATTTCCCCTTCTCAAAATCTTTTTATATGAAGCCTCTTATTTATTTTATTACAGACTATAACAGTTGTTTTTTTTATTTCTCAAATTGTTGGTCCATATATTCTAACAAAGTTTTTCTTCAAGACAAAATCTGCAATTGTTGTTACCACTTTTATTTGCTGGAGCTTTGTTTTATTTTCATAACTTCCATTTAATAATTGGCAATTTGAAGGTTTAATTGCAGAAAGCCTCGTATACAGCTTCAAAATTGCCACTGGGTTATAATCTTCAGAATAAGGCTTACTTCGAATTTTGCTGCATTTTGTTCAAAGACAATAGATAGAAGAAAAGGAACAGGTATTACACTTTAATCCTTTTAAAAAATCGGGATAACTGAGCATTGATCTTAGACTGATTGGCCGGAGACTTTGATCCTAAGCACAGGACACAAATACTATTAAATGAAACACACACAGACACAAAAATTAAAATTAAACAAAATCAAAGTAACCTATCCAAACAAATTAGCAACATCGGATATGAAATTATCATGTAATTTCATTCTATGAACCTTTCAGCCAATCGTCGTATATATATATATATATATATATATATATATATATATATATATGTCAAGCAGTCACCCGGCGTTTGAATTTTAGTTGAGTGTTTTTATATTAAAGATTGTTAGGGTAGGTTGATTTGATTTTGTTTAATTCTAATTTTGACTAATGGGATCCAAGCACTGCAGCACCGATGGAAGAAGTGTGTGGATTGCAAGTTGGACTTCATATTGAAAGATTACCCTTATTTGATCGCATTCCATGAGTGTATCTTGGTCAGTCTTAGAACTTTTCAGCCCACTTTATTTATATATATATATGTATATATATATATTCGTAAGTACATCAATAGGGAGATTGTTGCGGAGTAACAGTTATCGTCGTAAGGAGTCGACTCGTCTACGCGAGTTTAAATCCTAAACGAAGCTGTTTACATTTCATGTAGCATGAATACCCTTAGGAAACATATGAATCCACCTGTTCTCCCTCCAGCCATAGCTCTATAGTTGCGTAGACTCGGCTTTCTAACCTTGGGATGACAACCGATCTAAGAGAAAGAAAACTAAGTTCAAACCAGTTGTATACCCGGGGTGGGATGGTTTCCTGCCGACTATTCACACCCAAGACATACCACATGAGCAATGCTCCACAAACAAACTAGATAACAGGATATGTCTAGTTATATCACTAACTCCATATATATATATATATATATATATATATACCAATATTTAGCAGTTTATTTGTGATTAAACTAAAATGCATTCAATCATTAACATTACATAATCATTAGTTAACGGGAAAATGTATTGATCTTTGTGGTGCAAGGGGATTCCTGCAAAATGTCCCTCCTTAGCCAGACAAGCAGCAGTTTGGACATATAATTTGTGAGGACAATATTTTATTAATTTGATAATATCAATTGATTGGTTGTATTTTATGGCATATCAGTCCATGTAGATTATTTAATACCAAATCTTCTATTGCTATTTAACATTAATAATCTTATTTGCACCCAATTAAATGGTTTCAAGTATTGTTTTTAAACACAAATAATTCTTTTTAGCATTAATAATAATCGCTGATAAAAGATTGAACAGTTCTAATTTAGGCATAGATTCAGAGCTGACCTGAGAATGATAATAATGAAAGGGTACTCCACATTTCCCAAACTCGAAGACGAATCTCGCCATCAGTCGTACTTTAATGTCAAATCCATGACATTAAGAGCTTAGTCAGTCGGGGCTGTTGAATACACCGACAGCATCTCTACTAAGGGTGTAAGAACCCCTCCCCAAACGAGTGTTCTGCATATGACATTAAACCATCTGATGGTGAGGGTCTTATTCTTGGGCTTTGGAAGATGTTGAGCACCCTTTCATTTCTCCCAGGTTTACTCTGAGCCGGAGAGGTAGTATTTGAGAATGTCCTATCTCTGGGTGAAATAGAATTGTTTGAACATTTAAATGTATGCAAACTAATAACAAATATTAAATTGAATTGTTAGTGTTACATTGTATAACTTCGAACCAATTAACTGTGTGCAAACGAATGAGTAATGTTCAATAGAATTGTTAGTGTTGAATTGCAATACTCGATAACGTTTTAGTGAGAGCAAATTTGAATTATTAGTATCACATTGCCATATATGGAACGGTTGACTGAGTAAAGGAATGAATAGTGTTGAATACAATTATTAGTGTTAAATAGCAATAATTAAAACCATTTAGTTGGGTGATAACAATAGCAATACCTGACTGCAAACAAATTACCTCAAACTTTTTGAAAATGTAACTACCAATAAACTTTTAAGGTAAAACCATTGAACTGGATGCAGACAAATGATTTATAGTTACAAGAATTATATCTTGTTAGATAGAAATCATCATCATCATCATCATCATGTCGTTTCACTAGCACGGACATCCCTGATCCTCTCTCGCCACTTCTCCCTATCATTCATCGCTTTTGGCTGGTCTTCAGGGCTACATCCCGTATCCTCACATAGCTGCTGTATGTATGTTCGAGCTGGTCGTCCTGCTTTTGCTTGGCCATATGCGGGGGTCCATAGGAGTACATCACTGATGAGTTCGTCCTTGTTTCTCCAGCAGTGTCCTGCGTGTCTGGCTCGTCTAACTTGTATAGTTTTCGTGATGGGAGGCAAGTGGCCGTACAGCCGGTGTCTTGTGGGGTGTTGCCGCCAGGACTTGTTCAATATTGCTCTCAACATTATTGTGTAATTGCCGTCTAGCTTCTTCTTCAGCCGTTTAGTTAGCGTCCAAGTAGTTCATCCATATAGCAATATCGATACGACCGCTGCCTGGAAGAAACTGCGTTTCAACTTGAAACTAATTAATTGAGTGCAATAAAAAACCCGAGCCCAGGCTCGTCTGAAAACGTTTTCAACAAAATGTGTTTACAAATCATGTATATTTAATATATGTGTATAAATAGGATCAGGCATTAACTATCCCACAGGGTTGATATTTTTTAAAAACACAACTAACTAAACAAACCATAACATTAAATGTTTTCAGGTATTGTTATGTAATACTTATAATCGTATTCAACATTATTTATTTGTTTTCACACAGTCAATTGGTTTCCATAGGAGATTCCCAGAGGTGTAATTGTTAAAGTGCTGAACTATGACATTGTAGTCAGTGATTTCGAACTCCAGTCGCGTTATTACATTCTCTTTCGGACTAATGCCCTAGTGCAAGATATAAACTCTTTTCTCCACCCAGTTTTGTGTTAAATAGAACTACTAAAGATAATTTTGGTTTGGTTTGGTTTCTTTGTTTAATGGCATATCAACCTTTGTAGGCTATTTAATGCCAAAGCTATTCTCCTAGAATAACAGTAGTGGAACTATTTAACCCATAGCTCGGAGGATAAGGGGGTTCATACCTTTCCCAAGGGTATTTGCCCGAAAGTGAACGTAATAACGCAACTTGCTAACTATGATTCCGCAGTCCATCGCTTTAACCATTACACCACGAGGACACCCCACAAGATGATTTTGGAAAAGCAAAGAAGCAAATATATGCATGGAATAATACTGTTAATCGTGTAAAAATGTATTTGTGATGTTGCTAGATATTTATTTTTACCAAAGAATATGAATTTTATGGCATTCAAAATGTCATTGCTTCTTTTTGGAACTGGCTGATCTCGAAGACTCTGCGGGATGATGAACTTTCAAATATAAGTTTAAAGTTTATCAAGATCTATATCACGAGGTGCTGTCCAAAACTTGTTTTATGAAGATTCGTCATTCTCTTGGTTTGAATGGCCGATTTCCAAGCTATTGCACACACACACACACACCTTCAGCCACGTATTAGAAAAGTATTTTCTTTATCTTCAGTCACTATCGCATCGTATACCTACCTCTCTACCTACCTATATGAATATAGAAGCGTACTTAGTATAACGGTTATCATCGTAGGAAATAGAATCGTCGACCCAAATTCAAATTTGAGAATAGGCTGTTTGCTTTCCATTTCGAACTAATACCTTTGTTCTCTCTCTTGTAATGTTTAAATAGTAGAACATTCTGGGTTCCGGTTTGGCAACCCGCCCAGGAAAAAGAAAACGGAGTTCCAACCAGACATATTCCACTTACAAATTGACCGAGGGGTAGGGTTTGGGGAAATGCATATATATTTGTATTCGCGCGAAATGTGTTGAAAACTTATCGCGTTGTAAACTGTTTTTATCAATACAAAATTTAAAATGAATGAAACTTTTTTCGATCTTATTCCAACGAGTTTTCCACTGGTCGAAGCATCTCTGAAAATCAACGTGAAATCGCGCCGTCGAATTCTTTCCCTTAAGACGCATTTTCAGCTTCGGAAAGAAGAAAACGTCGCATGGAATAAGATCTGGGGAGTATAGAGATTACTACGCTTGCACTAACTTGGATAAAGTGTAGACATCTAGACTGCACTCTAGACTGTAGCACTTTATTATAAAGTTACACAGATCTTTATAGAGGCACCTGTATTATAGTAATCGAAAAATAACTTGAATAAATCTGTTCAATTTCTTGGATAATTGAAAAATAATTTCGATTGTTTGTATGTATGTACGTATTTTTGTTATTCTCTCTCTCTCATTCTCTCTCTCTATCATTCTCTGTCTCTCTCACTATACAGAATCATCATCAAGTTATAGTTACATGTAGGAGTCCATGGGAGAACGTTGCTTATGAGTTTGTCCTTTCTTCTCTAGCAGTGTCCTGCATGTCTTGTTCGATGGTCTTTGAGATGGGAGGTTAGTTGTCGTTCAGCTGTTGTTTCGTGCGGTATTGCTTTCAGGATTTGTTCAAAATAGCTTGTAGCATTCTTGTGTAGTTCCAATCTAGCTTTTCATCAACGCGTTTCGTTAGCGTCCATGTGGTGCTCAATACAGTAGTATTGACATAACTACAACTTGGATGAAATCCCGATTTATAAGATCAAATAGATAAGACAATCTATCGATAGCAGTACACTAAAAAAGGCAAGAAGCAGACGATATCCCGCTGAAACTATAACAGACGCAAGCTATGCAGATTATCTAGCGCTTCTGGCAAATACACCTGCCGAAGCCCTGCTGCATAACCAAGAGCAGGCAGCAGGAGGCATTGACTTTCACGTGAGCGCAAATAAAACAGAGTACGTGTATTTTAAATGAGAAAGAGCAATCTCCATTCTTAGAGGTGGACCTCTAAAATTAGTAGAAAATTTCACGTACTACGGCAGAAGTGTCTCAGTATATATATATATATATATATATATATATATATATATATATATATATATTCTTCTCTATCTAAGTCAATTCTGTCCGGGAGTAGTAGAAATTATTATAGTCCCAACTATGGGTCAAATAAAACAGTCTAATCATTTACAATGCTTGAAATCATTTAACTGTGTGCAAAGAGAAATTTAAGTGTTAAGTAACAATACTTGAAACTATATAACTGTGTACAAGCGAATGAGCTCTGGTTTGTTTAAAAATAATCTCACCTTCAAATTATTCGCCAACAAATCATAAACATAATATAATATAGGTATAAATAAGATTTGTCATTAAATAATCGATAAATGTTGACATAAAACATAACCAACTTCTATCTATCTATCTATTTATCTATTAGGGTTAAAGTGCTGGACTGTTGAATAGTAGTTAGCGTGTTCGAATTCCAGTCGCGCTATAACGTTCGCTGTCCTTGGGAAAGCTATAAACCCCTTTTCGCCCAGCTATGGGATAAATAGAAGCGTTACTGATTTTCTACAAGGATTGCTTTGGCATTAAATAAACCGTTAAGGTTGATATATCATTAACTAAAGTAACCAGAACTTATCAGTTTTTAAGAATGCATTCTTGTAAGAATTTTTAACACAGCATTTGTTTCCGATAGCTGGAACATCAAAGAAAAATCTTTGTTATACATTATTTGACGTGAACTAAATGATATTTTAGACTGCTTGTCCATAATATTTTTTAAAAAGCTGCTCTACATCGAAAATATTTAAAGTTTGAGATGAAACCAAAAATACTAAATACACAGATGTCTCTCAATTCGCAAGAAGCCCGCTAATGCCATTTTCAACCTGCCATCTTTGGCGAAGATCATTCTTTGATATTGTGATTGAATTAGACCTTAACACTTCCGGTTTCTCTGACAAGTCAATGTCGCTTATTTTCTATTAGCTAACTATCAACGTAAGCTATGATTATTTAAAAATTGAATCAAAGACCAATTTTTTTTATTATTCGCTTCTATTCTCCAGTTCAGTGATTCAATTTTTTTCGTCAATATTCACTCTTCTTCCTTTTTTGTCGTCATTATTCGTCCATCTTCGATTTTGCTTCATTTGAACAAAACGAAGGAATATTATATATATACGAGGATAATTAAATAAGTTTCTAGACTTTTTTCATATGGGCACTTTTATTGATAGTACACATTGATTGTCCCCTTCGAAGTAATCTCCTCCGGCTACAATGCACTTGTTGTACCGTTCCCACAACTTCAGGAAGGCCACATGAAAGTCCTCTTGCGTGAGCATGTCAATGACCTCCGTCACAGCCTCTTTCATCTCCTCGATTGTCTCATAATGACAGCCTGTGAGCTTAGGGAATAACCAAAAGTCACAGGGAGCAAGGTCTGGGCTATAGGCAGGTTGAGGAACTGTCTTGATGTCCATCTTGGTCAAATAGTCTGTGACAAGAATGGAGTTGTGGACTGGTACACTGTCCTGGTGGAAATACCACTGACCTGATTTGAAGAGTACTGGCCTCTTGCGACGGAATCTCTTCCTGAACTCCCTTAAAACCTCAACATAGTAACCCTAACCCTAACCCTTTGGCCAATCAACTCTGGTGTATTGACTTCCTTACTCCTCTCACACCTCTCATCATCTCTCACAGACTCCCTGCCTTCCTTGAATCTTCTATGCCACTCAAAAACTGATGCTCAATTCATGCAAGATGCTCCAAAAGCAGTCTGAAGCATTCCATAGGTTTCTGTGTCATTTTTTCCAAGTCTAAAACAGAATTGTCATCTCATAAGATGTATGGCAATAAGATACTGAATTTTCAAGAGTCTACGACAATTTTAAATGCCTGTACAAAACAGTCTGTAAACTTATTGAAGGCACTACGTTCATATATATATATATATATATATATATATAAAGTTATTAGACCTTAGATTTAAAACACATTATATTACTAATAAAATATAAAAAGCATAATAAAATATATTCAATACCACCCTCTTAAGGTAATTTCTTACGATAATTTAATATAACATCACTAAATGAATTAATAATCTGTAAATAGATTCATGATGGAAATTTTAAATGAATAATGAACATTATTAGATACATAATGTTATTTTTATTTTTTCAAAACTTTTCTTGGCTATCTCACCTTACATTTTAGTTTTAGTGATAGTCGTTGCTGTCTGTAAGAGAGAAGATGTAGGGTAACAAAAAAGTAGATAGGGAGATATAAGTGATTCTTGACCCATCCTGTGAGGATCAAAAGATAGGGTAGGTCAGGAGAAATATGTATATAGAAAATAAAATAAAAGATATATAAAAAGCAGGAGACATATAGATTGTACAGAGATATCAACAGAATCTCATTTTAAAGAAATCCTCTCTCACAGTATATTTATATAAAAAATAAGATGGCGATAATGGATATATAACATTGATTTTCATCCTTCAAAAATTACATTTTTTTTCTATACTATAATCTTTATATATATATATATATATATATATATATATACATATATATATATATATATATATATATATATATATATAATGTAAAAATGTAAATATAAAAACATGGAAGAAAATTGAGATATGTACTTATTTATATGTGATAATATACCATTGTTTAACTTTTTTTTTATTGAACTATTTTCAAAGCAATGTTAGAAAACGGTGACATAATTCATCGCCCAAAAATAATTTTCAAATGAAAAAATAATATATATAGAGAAATTTTTTTGGCAATAATAAAAGGTTAAGAATTTTTTTTGTTTAATTTTTTGATTTGAAAATCGCCTTGTTTAACAAAAAAAAAAAAAAAGAAAGAAAAAACAATCCCTGAAAAAAATACCCAAAACAAACAAACAAACAAACAAACAAACAAGCAAACAAACAAACAAATAAAAAACGAAATAAAGCAAAAAAAAAAAAAAAAGGAAACGTTAAAGGAAGGTATACTATCATATATACATAAATAAACATATTCTCTGAATATTTTGTTTTTTCATATCTTTATAATCCCACACACCCACACGCAAATATCCAGCACGCGCGCTCGCACATACACACATATACACACACAACTATATTTGATTAAATAGGACAAACACTTCGTGATGTCCTATTCTATCGTTGATCCGTTCGAGTCTTTGTATGAGTCTTTTGATTTTTGAATGGAATTAATTTAGGAAGCTGCCATAAGTTTCCCAAGTACTTTTGGCCCCAAATGGAGTGATCTTTGAAGGTGCGAATAAAATGATGCATACAATAAGGAGTCATAGGCATTTGTATAAAGAGTGGGAAGAAGAACAAGTGGGAAGGGAATTTACAGAAGAAAAGAATTTAGCTAGTGGTAAAGTGGATCTGCGATTGTGTTTGTCCCTAAATTCATTCCATCCAAAATTCCAACAGCTTATATGACGACTTGAACAGATCAAAGTTAGAATCGGCAGATACGAAATGTCTATCCTATTTTATCAAACATGTTTAAAAGATAAAATGCTGCCGATATATATATATATAAATATAAGAAAGTAAAGTTGGCGACCTTAGTCGAAGGTGACCCGAAGGCTCCCTTTTCAATAGCTACCACACCGAGGTGTAGGGGAGGGCGCTATTCCATTTCCTGGATTGCTGCACTTTACCCTTGATCCTTATCTTATAATGCTGAATGTAAAGCAAGGCGGTATCAAGTACCTTCTTTTGAGTCTTTGGTATGACTCGATCTGGGATTGAACACCGGTCACCTGGACCATTAGCAAACACGTGGAGGTGCCTGTGGTGTAGTCGTTATCGCCGTAGGAAATGAACACGGCGATACGAGTTCAAATCCTGGACGAAACTGATTGCATTTCACATAGCACTAATACCCTTGGGAAAGGTATGAATCCAATTATTCTCCCTCCAGCTATGGGTAAATAGTAGGACAGACTGGGTTCTTCAGCCTTGGTGAGGCAACTAGTCTAGGAGAAGGAAAACTCTGAATTCAAACCTGTTAAACTCCGCTTAAAAATTGACCTTGTGTCATATCCTGCCCGAGCGGAGGGGTTGGTAAATAGTACCATTAGCAAACACTCAATTCATTAGGCCAATGGCTCAGTTTATTTGATATGATTAGTTATTATGGAATTATTTTGTGCTGATATCAATAAAGATTAAATCTATCTCTTCAAGTTTCCTCCTTTTAACAATTTCATGTCCAATTTTTTTTCCTCTAGCGTTAAGCGTATCCATATAGTTGTTTTTCTTTGCATTTTTGTTTTCTAGATTTTTTGATTTTTATTACCCTGTTGTTATTGCTGTCATTAGCATTCAATATTCTTCGATTCATTGTATTTCTCCATTTATGCACTTCTCTATGCTTGCGAGCCTCCATCCTCCATCCTTTCTTGTTACATAGAGTCAATCGATATATCTCTCAGATGTAAGGTCTTGTGCATAGTCATCAATTTCATTGTTCATTGTCCATATTTCTGAGTTCATCTCTTGATCAATTTAATAAAGGTCCAGAAGTATCTTACATGGGAGATTGCCCAGGTATTCATTCATTTGATTGTCTGCTGAAGAATTTGGTTTTAAGAAGTTGTTCTTTCCAGTTTCTCATTCCATACTTTTTCTTTCATCTCCGTTTCCTTTATGTTCCCAGATCTTTGCAGTTTTCCTTTCCTGCGAGTGTTTTAATTTTTTCTTGATTGGGTAGTCCAATTCTTTTAGTTGTCTGTTTCCTCCCTTTTTTTTCATTAAAAGCATGAAACATTTTTTAAAATCCCATTCCCTGTTCCTAAATTTCCGCCAAAGATTCTTATAGTTTGTATTAGGAATTTTAATTCTTTTTCATTTTTGGCAAAAATTTTGATATCATTCACACACTTGAAGTAGTTTATCATTTCTTGCGACTTTGTAAATCTTCAGCTTCTTTTGCTTTTTGGAGATATATAATTCTGTAGCAGCATTTGTTAGAACATATAGTAGTAGCAACAAAGCGTCTCACTGGAAGATGCCACTTTGTATTTCCACTTCTGTTAAGGTTTATTCTTCTGGTGTTAGTTCTACCCAACAGTTTTCTATAGCTCTCATGATGACATTTATGTTTTAGTCTAAGACCTTGAACATTTTCAGACATTCTATTTTCAATGGTTGTGGAATCATGTCGTAAGCTTTTTGTTGTCTATCCCTGCCTGGGTGAAATTTTTCTCTGCGAGTTTTGCCCAACAGTATTAGTTGGTGGTCTTTCACTGGAGTCTGGGTGCCTGCAACTCTTTTTAAATCTCTAAGACCTTTATGAGTATTTTAATCTATCTTAACACCATGTTGTGGTGTGGATGGTCTCAATTCTTCTGATTTCTAATCCTTCCAGACTTTTTTCCAAGCTTTTGGGGACCGTCTCTAGCACGCGAGTTACTACTGGTATTACCGCTATCCTCATGTTCCACAGTTTTTTTTAGCTCTCTGGTAAGATCCAAGCATTTGTCTGTCTTTTCACTTTCTTTTATTTTCACTCTTTGGTTTGCTGGAAAGACACAATCCATTCGATGACAAGTTATTTGTTTTTTTGTTAAACAATGCTGGGTGTGGTTTTCTCGCCGGGATTCAGTGATCCATTTGTATCTTAAACAATGCTAGGTCTGGTCTTCTGGTTGGGATTCGATGATCCATTCTTATCTTAAACAATGCAAGGTCTGGTCTTGTAGGTATGATTCGGTGATCCATTTGTATCTTAAACAATACTAAGTCTGGTCCTCTGGCCGGGATTCGGTTATGCATTTTTATCTTAAACAATGCCAGGTCTGGTCTTGTAGCTGTGATTCGGTGATCCATTTGTATCTTAAACTCCTAGAGAATTTTATATGGATCGTTTTATTGGAATGATTCTGGTTTTTGCATAAACCATTTACTAGTATGTTCAAATTTTATACTTTTGCAAAATTCTCAGTGGTTCGCCTTCCCCATCCAGTCGTGGCTAGCCTTTTTCTCTCTTAGTGCTAGTTTGCTGCCTTCCCTTATATGATTAGTCTTTTCTTCTCCACAAAGTCTATACTAACTATTTTGTTGCGTTGTTAGTTACCCCTTGAGAGTTATTCACATCAGCGTCACTGAAGTCACCAGGACTCTTCTCAGTATTCTGGCCGATCTCAATAATGTAGTAGTTTGAATGGTCTCCACTAGTCTTCTTATTTCCTAGTCATCCAGTCTCGTTATTAATCTTTCGGTGACCAATTTTAATTGGTATAAACGTCACTTTCATGTTCTATAGTTATTTCAATTCCTTAGGAATGTTGAGGTACTTATTCTTCTTTTCACTTTCAATTTTACTCTATGGGCAGCCGGGGCAACAAAGTCCACCATTTTGAAAGTTCTTTTTTTTGTTGATTATTATAAGGTCTGGTCGTCTGGCAGAGATTAGTTGATCCGTTTGTGTGTCAAAGTCCATAAGGGTTTGTGTGTCTCATTTTAAAGGAAAGATGCTGGGTTGTGCAATAAACATTTATTCGTATGGTCAAATTTAAATTTATTGCACAAAATTCAGTGGATCACTTTACCCACCCAGTCATGTCTAATCTTATACTCTTTCTGTGCTAGCTTGCTGCATTCTCTGTTTTGTTGTGTCTTATCTATTCTTGCTTTGATATGATTGGTTTTTATAGCGTTGTTTTGTGATGCTATTAGGAGTTATTCAGTTTATTCATTATTCAGCTTTGTAGGACCATATCGTATGCCTTATTGTAGTCAATCAAAGCCATAGCTATATTTTTGCGTTTCGTTTTGCACTCGTTGAGGATTTGCTGATCAATGTAGAGTAATTCTCCTGTGCCTAAGGATCCTTTGCAACATATTTTTCTGTTCCTCAGGGAACAATCTCTTCCCTTATTTGTGCCTTTAGTATTTTCCACACCATAGGTAGGCATGTTATGGGTCTGTAGTTGTTTTGGAGCGGTTCATTTGATGGGCCCTTTTTGGATAAATGTGGTCATCCATTCGGGTACGTGTGCTTCTTGTAGGCATCTGTTCATTTCGAGTTCTAGTCAGTCATGAATGATGGTGAATTCCTTGAACCAGAATCCATGTATTCCATCATAACCAGGCGCTTTCCAATTTGATATTTTTTTTAGTCTTTTTCTGAGTAAATTTATGTGCATTTTAACTTTTGATCCTTCTTCGAGTCCTTTTAACTCTTTTGCTATGTTGTTTATCAATTCGGCTTTTTTGTTATGTTCTCTTGATTGCCATATTTTACAACAGAATTGTTGTTTCTCTTGCATCCGGTTGTGGGTATGTTTTCGTATAATCTCCCCCAACTTGTAGGTAGATTTCGTTGGTTTGGAATGCCCTGTTTAGTCGTTATTGTTTTACGCTTTGTCTATATCTTTTTTTAACTTTCCATCTTTCGTCAGTATTTCCTGGTTTATTTCCTAAAGTTCTATTTTTTTCTTGTGTTGCTTCTTCCTTTTTGTTCTAACATATTACAACGTTTTTCCTTTGTTTTATCATTTTTGCCTGTTTTCCTAGGTTTCTTATCTGTGTTTCCAATCGAATTTCCTATCTAGGTTTTGATTTTTTGTTCGTGCTCTTAAAAAGAACCCCAATTTTCTCACAAACTAATCTTGCTCCTGCAAGTTAATTTAATAGATAAGTTAATTTAATTTGGTTATGTTTTTTGTTGATATATATGTCAGTATTTGATTTATTTTTTCCGTTTCCGCCTTGACTGTACTCCATTCTATGTTTATTAGTGAAGGTAAGGTAGGTTTTTTTTCATCCATAATTATCTTTAAATTTTCTTAACTTATTTTCTGTTCTCGTGTTAGTGTTTGCTCTGTGTTGTTAGGTGTTTCTATTTTCAGAAGTTGGTTATTATTATTCTCTTTGAACAGTTTTATACACCAGCGTTAGCTCATGGTTTCTCACTGGAGTTTGAGTGATATCAAGTCTCCTCAAGTTTCCAGGACTATTCTCAGTATTCTGGCCGATCTTAATAAAGCTGTAATTTGGATGGTCTCTACTCGTCCTCTTATTTGCAAGTCCTTTCGTCTCTGTACCAATCTTTTGGTGACCGGGTCAACCGCGCCAATTACAGCTGGGATCCCCGTCACTTTCATGTTCCACAGTTTTTCATTTCCCTCGCAAGCTCAAAGGTGCTTATCCATTTCGGTTTCTTTCAATTTATTATTATTATTATTATTATTATTTGTTCTCTTTTGAGAGTTTTTAACACCAGTGTTAGCTGATGATTTCTCACAAGAGTTTGAGTGACAACAAGTCTCCTAAAGTCCCCAGGACTCTTCTCAGTATTCTGGCCGATCTCAATAATTCAGTAGTTTTGATAGTCTCCACTCCTCCTGTTATTTTCAAGTCCTCCAGTCCCTGTACCAATATTTTTGGTGACTTCTGTTGTCATTCTACTTCATCGTCATTTTTATTGTTATTTTTCAGATTTTCACCCGCTCTGGCTGAAGATTTTTTCTCTCTCTAAGATAATGTTATATCACAGAAAAATAAAGTTTTAACCATTTTTATTTGAAGGCCTATTATTCTTACGGTCGTTCGTTTTAGATACAAACAAATGTTACATTATATTCTCGTGATTTATAGCCGTTACACAATAGAATTAAACATGATTTATGGGTTTAAAGATGAAATATCTAGTCAGCTATTGTAATCCTAATGGGTCTGATTGAATTTATTTTATTATATATAAGATTGAAAATTCTTTGATCTTTTAGTTTCTGTCATATACAGTTATATAGATATTGTTGGATTCTAGATGAATTTAATATGATTCTAAAGCTGACAGCTAAATTTAATTTAACCATCGGGTTTCTCTTGATAACCAGTGAGAAAATGGCTACTGGCTGCTTTCACCGTGTCTGAAGCAATGGGAAATCGTTTATTGATTGATTATGCTATTAATGTTCACCCACAATAGAACTTATCAATTATTCAACAAGGAATCTATCTATCTATCTATCTATCTATCTATCTATCTATCTATCTATCTATCTTAGCATATTCATACTTATTCATTTATCTATATATCTATCCTTTAAAAATAAAGTAAATCAACGAAGATAACAGCTCGGTCGACTTAATCTGAACGCTTATCTTATTAAAACTCAAAAATGTTTCTATTACGCTCAAAACGACTGTGTAGTCAGTGAAGATGTAAATCAATAAGAAATTTTGTGTTTTTTTATTTTAATATTATGGGCGTATTGAAGGGAAAAGATCTGACGAAATCCTAATATGAAAACTGTTTCGTAGTTGAATGCGAAATTAGAATCTATCCGATATCTGTTCAAATATAGTTAGAATGGCAGTATATATTCGACACTATGAAATATGGAGCCTATAATAATAATTGATAAATACCCTTAATTTGCGGAATAAAAAGTAATTATGAGTAATTAAGGAAAAATAAATTCTTTTTCTGAACCATTAAATGGAAATTGATTTCTAAGTGTAGATATATTAACAACCTTTTCCTATGTCACTTATCATCTGATTTATTTCAAAATTTATTTTCCAGTATTTGAACTAAAATCTATTATTAAAAAAAAGATATTTTTTTGTGTGTGTCCGTTGAACAAACATTTTACGTGACAAATTCCTTACGTACGGTTGATTAGCGACTTTTTCTATTTTTGTCTGAGGATAGGCACTTCAAATGATATAATGGTAAGCAAACTAGATTGAAAGACTATTGTTTGTGATTTCGACACTCACTGGGTGCTTCATACTTTTGGTATTTTTGCCACATTTAAGCTAAGCTTAGTAAAAAGAAAGACTATTTCTCTCTGACGATTGTGTGATACACATGAAATTTTTGGATGCACCCGTGTGTGTAATGGTTACCGTTGTAGAAAATGGACTCGTAGAACAGTGTTCAAATCCTGGGCGAGGCTGTTTGGATTTCACAGAACACTAATATTCTTGGGATAAGCATGAATCCAACTATTATCCTTCCAACTATGTGTAATGTGACAACACACTGCCGGTCGACCCCACTATCTAAGCTTCCTTAAACCACTAATGGCCAGTAATTCGTCTCGTGGTTTTTCTCATCTCCGGCCGGGGGTATTTCACATTTCTTTACAGATACGCAAAACACAACCGAGAGGGTGGAAGAAAAGAACAAACAAACAAACAAACAAACACGGAGTTGGGTTAGCTCCAAGCGCAAGAGGGGAAGTCTATGACACTTTTTGTGAATTCTGTGAGCTAACGCGAGAGTGTACCCGAGCGAAAACTCTCACAAAGCCACAAGCAATACTGACTTATCTTCTCACGTTGATCAACCCGGCATCTGTCGGTCAACAGTTCCTAGCAGCCGTCTTTCTGACTTCTGTTGACTGGTCTCTTCTCTGCCCGACTCTCAAAAAAAATTAAAAATTGACCTTGTGTCAAATCCAGGTCGTGCAGAGGGCTTGGTAAATACATGCACATGAAACTTGAAGTTACAGACTTAGAAATACCTCAAGTTTTTCACTTGCTCCGCCTTATTAGTTTCGAGCACATTTTGATGTGTTTTTCTTTTTTGAACAATACACACACACACACACACACACACACACACACACACACATATATATATATATGTGATAATTTTCCACATTTCAAAAATTCATTTATTAAGTACCGAAAATAATTTGTCGCTTCTCATATGCACTTTAAGCAAGAAAAGTTCGGAACAATTGTGACTTACATAAGTCATGGAAGGAAATTGAGACAATGAAATGAATATCTAATATAAGATAAAAAACCTGTGAGTGTTTGAACCAGGTTGGCATTTCATTGAAACATTTTTGCTCAGCCGATTGAGAATTATTTCCCATAATGCACCGCGAACAAAAGAAAAACGTCTAACACATGAGATCATTTGTACAGAAACTGTCGATAAGAAATTATTTTTATTCTAAGTCAGATAATCTTTATTTTTCATTAGCGTATTGCATATCGTTTAATGACAATAAGGAAACCAAAATCTTCTTTTCAGAAAATCCCGGGGTTTCCCTATTTTTTATATTTCATTGTCGAAAAATGAGTCCTCAACGAAAGGCATCTAAATTCAAATCCTAGTACATTACGTGAGTGTCCTGCGTATTTCATGGTCGAAGGATAAGCAACCGACAAGATCTATAAGAATATAAATAAAATGTAAACCCTTAATTGGCTGACTTCCTACTGACACAAGCACCGTAGCAAAAAAAAAAAAAAAGAAAAAAAAAAAAAGCAAAGAAAAAAGTCATCTATAAACAAAACTCAGACAGCAGCTGATTGTGTCGTTTAAAAAATCCCCACCAATCGACTAATTATTGAATTGTTATAAAGTCATTTCTTTGGGCAGGTTTTCGAGTTTTTATTTCTGTTCATTTTTTTGTGAGAAATACTTGAAAAAATGAATTCAGAAGAAATATCGCTTAGTGGGTATAAAACTCAAACATAAGGCACAAAAATTATTATGCTTTTGATCTCCATACATAAGATTGTCGAAGTAATGTTAACAAAACACAGAAACAGACTAATCAGCTAATAATGATAAAAAATAATTATTCATTTCTTAGACAGAAATTTGGGATTATTTCTTTCCAGTAAAAAATAGAAAGAATAGGAAAGGCATTTTTGTATTTTTAATTTATGGTTTCATATGTTAAATTTAAATATTTAATATGTTATATATGAAATCCGCGTCTTTTCTTACACTTGAGACGTGCTAACCTGGAACTTCATTTTTGCAATTTTAAATAATCCACGTACTAAGTTATAATAAACTTTACATCTTTTTTCCCATATCACATAACTTGTTTTACAAACTATCATAGAATATCAATTTGAGGAATTTCGATAAAAAGTAACTGAAATTAAAAATGAAAAGAATACTCGTCAAAAATTAATGATAATCTTTTTTATCAAACTGATTGTATATAATTCTATGATGTGCAATTTAAGCAATTTGAATGTTATTTGTATAGAATAAACGAATCAAAAATTATAATAAAGATTATTTATTGGTTTTATGAATTAAAATAAATCATTTAAAAGAAAACTCACTATTTGTGTTCATCACTTGGGCTCCTTGTCTTCAAGGTCAGAAAAAAGAACCCGTCCTGGATTTGTTCTCTATCTTTACTTCTTAGCAAAAATTTCTCCGTTCGATTATTGCCTTCTCAACACAAAAACTTCCACTGAAAAATAAAAGATTAAATTTATAAGCATACTTATATGAATGTACGACGGCTCAGTCGATTTAATCTGGACTCTTATTTTACTAAAACTCTAAAAGGTTTAAATTACACTCAAACGACTGTGTAGTCATTTTACATGTAAATCAATCTGAAATGCAGGACGAACATCATTAAATTATAAGACAACACATGCATAAGACAACACATGGAACAATGTTGGATTTCCGTTGTAACGGAAGTTCAAGGATGTTTCTATTTAGGTGATAGAGAAAGATTCTGATTACTGTTTTTAGGCATCTCCGTTATACCGAGAATTTGGGTGGTTAAGAATGATGTTCAGTACGAATGAAGACCTTACAAAGTTATCATTTAGTTGCAAATGTAGAAGGGAATGTAAGGGCTAAAGTATAGGACTGCGGTCTCGAAGTAAGCATATTCGAATTCCAATCGCGTATTACATTCTATTTCGGATTGATACCCTTGCAAAAAGTATTGAATTTCTTTCCCCCCCCCCATTAGCTATGGGTTAAATTGTATAACTGCTGTTCTACAAGGATGACTTGGACATAAAATAACCCACGAAGGTTGATATGCCATTAAACAAAGAAACGAAATCAAACTCGTTATAAGTCATATACACGTAAAAATTAAAAAAAAATTATTTTAAACATATACCTATTTTATTTCCCTCTTTGCTCACCCTAAGTTACACTTAGCAAATATCAGGGATGTGCTAGATACTACACGAATCATTCGTCTATTAAAGTGACCTGGCTCCTCGAGCAACCTACTTGGTAATCTTATCCAGCAGGCTGGTTAATAGGTGATTTATAATTAGGACAACACGATAAGCGTGAGTCGACTTCAAACGAAACGAGACAATGAAGAATTTCCAAAGGAATATGCGGAGATGAAATCAGAACCGTTCAGTGTCGATCGATATAGAGTGCAGATTGTATATTCGCTGCGAGGAAAAATGGAAGGACTATTCACATGTCACGTGATTTCGAAATGAGTGACGTGTTATTATAAAAGTGGCAAGATACGTGACTCAATGAGTATAGTTACACCCTTGTAGGAAATAGGTACAGATGCATAAAGACTGTATTGTTATGTAAATCCTTGACTGTTTGCTTCCGAAGACATACAAGTAGAATATTTCTCATTGATTCTATCGGACAGTGACCAGTTAAGCTTTTATGCAATATCAATTTGGACATGTACTAAACAGTTATTCAACCATTTCACTTCGAGCAGTATGTGGCATAAAGTCAATTTTTAAGCGGAGTAAATCTTGCTGAAACGTCAGAAGAAAAAGCGATACTAAAACTTCTTTAGAATGCGAGCTGTTTTGAACAAATACTTGAAGCAACACTCTGCAAAATAGCAGCTGTTCGGCCATTTACCTCTCATTTCACAAACAATCTAATTAACAAGAAAAAGACACGCTGAGCACAACTGGAGTTCAAAGACCGGAATGGATCCAAGGCAATAGTCTCCTTTGAATTGACCGCTGTGGACCAACTATTAAAAACGTACACCCATCAGCTCTAAAGGTCTTGTCAAGACCAATGACTGATAGGAACTGATGGTGAGGGAGTATCAAATTAATTTTTGCTGTGTGTACGGTTTGATGATGATAAAACTGGTTGCTTCATCATCATCATCATGTCGTGCCGCTAGCACAGATATCCCTGATCCTCTCTCGCCACTTTTCCCTATCGTTCATCGCCTATGGCAGGTCTTCAGGGCGACATCCCGTATCTTCACAGAGATGCTGTATGTATGTTCGAGCTGGTCGTCCTGCTTTTGCTCGGCCATATGTGGGGGTCCATAGGAGTACATCACTTATGAGCTCGTCCCTGCTTCGACAGCAGTGTCCTGCATGTCTGGTTCGTCTAACTTGGGTAGTTTTCGTGATGGGAGGTAGGTGGCCGTATAGTTGGTACTTTGTGGGGTGTTGCCTCCAGGACTTGTTCAATATCATTCGCAGCTTTCTTGTGTAGTTGCCGTCTAGCTTTTTCTCCAGCCGTTTTGTTAGCGCCCAAGTAGTGCATCCATATAGCAGTATCGATACGACCGCTGCCTGGAAGAAACTGCGTTTTATTTTATCGGTCAGGTCTGACTTCCATATGATCAATAGCTTATCGATAGTAGTCTATGCCTTCGTTAGCCGCGTGTCGATGTCTTTTTCGGTTGATGAGACACAGCTTCCTAAGTAGGTGAACTTGTTTACCAGTGTCAGAGAGCTTCCGTTTAGTGTGGAAATGTCGCCTGTTTGTTTAAAGCACATGTATTCAGTTTTATGTCATTGACATGGAGGCCAATGCCTGCGGCTGCTTGTTCCATACTATGCAGTAGTGTTTCGGCTTGGTTGGGTGTATTTGTCAGAATCGCTATGTCATCGACGTAGTCGGCATCGAACAAGGCTAAAGAACTTCTCTGTCCAACTATTTACCTATAGCGAGCGAAGAATAAATGAATTCATAACTTTCTCAAGAGTATTGGCGAAAAGTGAAGCACAAAACGACCTTGGCCAGGATTTGAACTCGGATTCTTGATTCCAGTTTTTATGAATATAATCACGCCTTTAGATGAAATTAAACCGTTACTGTATTAGGTTGTCAGAGTGCCAAACCGTGCTACTCAAGATTACTTGTTGAAATTTTCATCCTATTACTAAAGAGCAAATCTGACCTTATATCGAACGTTGAAGACAAATAGTCTTAATAAGACTTTAACAAGGGTATAGTAAATGCAAAACAATTTTTCAATTTTCCAGTGTAGTTCTGCAGCGAGAAATACCGAGGGACTTGATTCTCTTCTCTTCGCAAGTTACGACTTTCTAACTGTTGTCAAAACAGCTCTTCCAAAGTATAATTTATTTTCCTTGTCTTTCGCCGATAAAGACAATAACACAAAGCCATCCACATGGCAACAAATAATAACAAGAAGCGTAAAGGAATTACTATAAAAATACACAATTTCCTAAATACTCCTTCCCCCAAAGTATGCGAAAAACAAATAAACAAACAACCAAATCTATCAACAACAAAACAAAACACACAACCAATCCATCAATAACAAAAAACACCACCAACACACAACACAGCATACACCCAAGAACTAAATTTCAAACCCCCAAGATCACCGACATTATATCAAAGAAATCCTGAACAAAAAGAACAGAAAAAGACAGCAGAACAACTTAAAAAACCGACAACAACAGTACAGACTCATATCAACACCACCTATTAACTGATTCAGTCGACTGGGGCGGTAGAATACACTGACTGCATCTCTGCAGAGGGGTAAAACGAGTGTCCTGTTTATGGCACTAAACAATACAGGAGCTTTTGGGAATGAAGAGTACTCCTTTATCGCCATCACTCCCAGGTCCTCTTTGGTTCGGAGTGGTAGCACCTGAAAGGGTCCAATCTATGGGTCAGATAGAAGTAAACTGTAATTACGCTATATTGAAATGTTTAAAATTAGTTGTTTTTCTATTTAACTGTATGTAAACAAAAAACTGTACTAATGCTAAACTGAATTGTTAGAAATAGAACTGTTTTGACATTTAAGTGTGTGTAAAAAAATTGTACTTATACTAAACAAAATTGTTTGAAACTTTTATCAAATGACTTAATTCAGCGTTAAATGGCCTGAAAAATGTTTATATGCCGTAAAACAAAACCAACCAACCAACCAACTATTAGCACCAACAACTATTTTTCACGAACCATTAATAAAAACTATACAAAAAACGAAGTAAGTCCTGAACAAAACTACTGGAAGTGGGTATATATATATATATATATATATATATATATATATGTGTGTGTGTGTGTGCGTGTGTATGTGTGTCGATTTTTCATTCACGTGCATGTTGCATATACGAGTATTTTAATTCTAAAATTCCTTGCATTATCAAATTACACTTACTTGTGTATTAAATGTAAGGTGTACGCGCGTGCGCGCGTGCGCGCGCACACACACACACACACACACACACACACACACATATATATATATATGATGGTTTGTATATAAGTATGTATATATTGGATTAGTGTGTATATATGTGTTTCTATGTGGGGTTTTCATTGACCTACATATTGCACATATAAATGATTTAACGCTAAGATTACTCGCATTATCAAAATACACTTATATATTAAATGCAATGTGTGTGTATGTGTATGAAATTAAACACACACACACACACACACACATATATATATATATATATAGAGAGAGAGAGAGAGACAATTATTATATATGTATATATATGAGTATATTAAACGAATGTTTATGTAAGTATGTATGTATGTATGTATGTATGTATGTGTTCTGGGATATAGTTTGCTGTTTGTGTATCCTAGGCATATTTAATTTACTGAGTTATGTACAACAATTGAGACCTTTAAATCGTAGAAATATATTTTACAAATTTTGCAGACAAGAAAATAATTCGATAAAAAAAGGAAAAGAAAATATATTTAAAAAAAAGAAGAAAAAAACAAAGTTGACAGCGCAGACCGAGCTAAAAGCTAAAGACACCGAGTAGGTGATAGAAAGAGAGCATCAAAATTCATTTATTATTTCACAAAATTATCTATATTTTATATTAGCGTGCTCATAACTGTTGAATGGTTTCTATTGGAATTATTAACAATGATAAAAGAAAATGACGTCATTTTCAGTATGTGAAGCTCTAAATAGTAATATCATTATTCCCCTTGCGAGCTTTTTACACCTGCATTAGCCGATGGTCTTTCACAGGAATATGAGAGACAACAAGTCTCCTCAGGTCTCCAGGAACCTTCTCAGTAATCTGGTCGATTTACCAAGTCTTTGAGGACCATTCCGAGCGCATCAGTTGTAATTGGGTTCAACCTCACTTTCAAGTTCCATGACTTATTCGTTCTCAGGCAAGGTCTAAGTACTTGTCCCTCTTTTTTACTTTCTTCGTATTTCTCTCTGTGGTCCGCCGAGACAGCAAAGTCCACAATACGGCAAGTTTTTCTTTTTTGTTTAAATTATCACTTAATCTGGTCTTTTTGTTGGGATTTGGTGATATGTTAGCTCTTCAAAGTTCCAGAGATTTTAAGTGTCTCATCTTTATGGACGTATTCTGGATTGTGCATGTAACATTTGGCAGTATGATCAAATTTCAATTTCTGGCATAGTTTTTTGTAACTATTTTACTTCTTGCAAGTTTTTCACACCAGGATTAAACCCGATGGCCATTCAATGGAGTCGAACTGACAACAAATCTCTTAAGGTCTCTAGGACCCTTCCCAGTAATCTGGCCGATCTTAACAAACGTTCTAAGCACACCAATTACAATTAGTATAAACGTCACACATCATTTCTGGTTCTTTTGCAAGGTCTAAGTACTTATCCCTCTTTTCGTTTTCTTTGATTTTCATTCTGTGGTCCGATAGAGAAGCAAAGTCAATCACATAGCAGGTTGTCCTTTGTTTTTGTTAATCATCCCTTAGTCTGGTCTTTTTGCCGGAATTTGGTGACCTATTTGTACCCCCAACTCCAAGAGAATTTTATGTGTCGCGTTCTCCGCATCTTTTGTTCATGCATCATTTGATAGTATGATCAAATTTCAATTTTTTGCACAATTCCCAGTGAACCTTCTCCACCCAGTCGTGTCTAGTCTTGTACGTCTTTTGCGCTAGTTTGCTACAGTCGCTTATCATGTGATTAATCATTTCGCCTTTGTCATTACATAATTTATACTTGCTATTCTGTTGCGCATTATCTATTTTTGCCTCAACATAACTGGTCCTTAGGTCGTTGTTTTGTTCTTTTAGAAGAGATTTAGTTTCACTCTGAAAGTTTTTATTCTGTAACAATGTCTTGGTCTTCTCGAGTAAAATTTCGCCAGTTTGTCTCGTGAAATATCCATACAGTTGTTTTTTCTACCCTTTTCTTTTCTTAGTTTTTGTTGATCTGTTTGTCCTTATGTTTTCAGCGCTATTTCTGGTTGCTGTAATTAGTCTTTCTTTGTTTTTTATGTTGTCTTCGAGTCCTTGTATTGATACAACCACGTTATTTTCAATGTTTGGCGAGTCCTTTTTTGATATGTCGAGGTCATCTCTCAGATTTAAGACATTGTGTATGGTCATCAACTTTCTTGTTTTCGGGTCCATTTATCTGAGTTCTTCTTTCATCTATTTTAAGAATGAACTTACAAAGGAGAAAGCTTTGGTTCTTATCTTTTCGATGAGATTTCTGCTGTAGAGTGTGGCTTCGAGAAGCTTTCTCATTCGTCTGAGATTCTCCCTTCTTTTTTTTTTTCATCTTCTCTTGTTTGATGATGTCTGCTTTCCGTATTCCCAACTATTTATAATTTTACCTTTCTCGAATCGTTCTACTTCTTTCTTGATTTGGTTGTACTCCTCCCTCCGTTAATGGTTTTTTTTACATCTAATTATGATCTCAAACATTTTTCTATGCTAAATTCCATCATTGTAGGTACCAGAGTCTCTTTTTCATTTTTTGCAAAGAGCTTGATGTCGTCTATGTATATAAGGTGATAAATTTTTCTTGCGATTCAGTAAATTTTTGGCCCCTAGTACATTTCCTGAGTACTGAATTATTGCTTTCACGAATATTAATGGCAAAAACGCATGGAAGTTGCCGCTCAAGATTTTTACCTTTGTTAAAATTTTTCAGCTTGCTGTTAATTCCACTTTCTAGTTTTTTATGGCTTCCGTGATGAAGTTTGTGACTTTGTCGGATATTTTGTTCATTTTTAGACAATCTACTATTCAGGACAGCGAAACCATTTCATGGACCTTTTTGTTATCAATCGACGCTATAACAACATTTTTTCACCTCGCTTTGCTCTCCCTGATCAATGTACGGAAAATCAGCTCTTCTTCTTGTTTTCTTGTGGTATCTTTTCGGTTCTTCGGGAAACAGTCCACAGTATTCTTGCGAGTAAGTGATCTCCCCATTATTCTGTGCTGTTATAATTTTCCACATTGTTGGTAGACACGTTGTAGGTCTATAGTTGGTAGGGATTTTGTGGGGAGAGGGGGATCTTTCTAGATCAGGATAGTTACTCTCCTATTCGTATTTGATTATTTTAAGCATCTACTTAGTTCCAGAGCCAGTCTGTCGTGGACGGAAGTGTTAAAACTAGAATCCATATATATCATCATGGCATTGAGTTTTCCAATTCAGTTCTTTTCTCAGTGTTGCTCATAACGATTTCAGGTATATTTCCACCTCAAGACTTTCAAGTCCTTGTAATTAATTTTTTCAATATTATTTATTAAATTCTTTCATGTGTGGCAAGGGAAACCTAAAGCCCAGTTTTTTAGACCTTATTTTTCCGATGCTAGTATAAATAAGAACGAGAATAGTTCTGGTAAACGGGTAAACTTTTCACGTTCCCCAATTATACCTGCATCGGAAAAGTAAGGTCTAAAATAGTCCGTATTTGGGTTACCCTTGCCGCATTTTGATATGGTCATCGGGACTAAAATGATATAACTCTCGTCTTTTATGATAAAAACACCAATAAGAAAACTCAAAATAGTAAAGATATTATCTAGTTTAATCTCCCCTGGTTGAATAAAGTTATAAAATCAAAGAGGGAAGATTTAAAAGTATTTCTAAACATTCCCCAAACACGAGTAAACGACATTTGATAAAAGTATTATAAAATTATAACTTTATATATGATATGCGCAAAATAATACAAAAGCATCACAAGGAAATTCAATAAGTTTCCAGACTTTATTTTGTACAGGCATTTAAAATTGTCGTAGACTCTTGAAAATTCAGTATGTTATTGCTATACATCTTATGAGATGACTGACCAATTTTTATCATTTCAGGTTCAAAGGAACAGCTACAGCAGCAATTGGAATACACCCTACTAAATCCTGATTGTCACAGCTGGTGAATTTCAAAAATGGAATCTGGACGTCAGGACACTTTAGAAGAACGATATGCAATAAAATTGTGTTTTAAAGTTGGAAAAAATGCCACAGAAACGTATGAAATGCTTCAGACTGCTTTTCGACCATGTTGCATGAACGAGCATCAGTTTTTGATTCAAGGAATGCAGAGAGAGTCTGTGAGGGATGATGAGAGGTGTGGGAGGAGGAAGGAAGTCAATACACCAGAGTTGATTGGCCAAACGGTTATCGTTAGGGTTACTATGTTGAGGTTTTAAGGGAGTTCAGGAAGAGATTCGGTTGGAAGAGGCCAGTACTCTTCAAATCGGGTCTGTGGCATTTCCAGCAGGACACTGCACCAGTCCACAACTCCATCCTTGTCACAGACTATTTGACCAAGATGGTCATCAAAACAGTTCCCCAGCCTCCCTATAGTCCCGACCTTGCTCCCTGTGACTTTTGGTTATTCCCTAAGCTCACAGGTTGTCGTTATGAGACAATTGAGGAGATGAAAGAGGCTGTGACGAAGGTCATTGACACACTCACACAAGAGAACTTCCATGGGGCCTTCAAGAAGTTATGGGAACGGTACAACAAGTGCATTGCAGCCGGAGGAGATTACTTCGAAGAGGACAATCAATGTGTACTATCAATAAAAGTGCCCATACGAAAAAAGTCTGGAAACATATTTAAAGATCCTCGTATAAAGATAAATAAAAGCTAAAATGATAAAATGAACCATAAGTGCAACTGTAGAACGAATGAATGCTCATTGGAGGATAAATGCTTGACGGAATATATGTGTACTGTCTCCGCTCATATCTGTTTGTAACGGGGGAATGCGTTCATTGTTTCGGACGGTGAGCTAAACGACTATTGTTACAAACCACCGAGAACGTGTAAAACTGAAAACAAAGAAAATTTTTTAGTGCTTATAGGGAACACATTGCAGAAACATTGGCTGGGTCTGGAAGCCTAAAATTAAATCAAGGAACCGTGAGGGTAAATAAACTCATAGTATCAGACAGTTCTTTGATAAAAGAGGGCTGTTCAAGTAAAAACAACGCTAGGAAGTGAGGAATAGAATTACTATTGCTGAATTAACAAAGTGAAATGAAATCAAAGCTAACAAGAACCAAAAAGAGGTACAGTAAAAAGTATAAAAAAGGAAATGTCAAATATTAATGATAATTCTGTATTTTCAGCCGAGAAAAACAATGTTGTTTTTTTTTTGTCGGTGAAGATCGAAAAATTGGATTATATGAGGAAGGAGTAAGCCCTGGTTCCTTTTTTCAATAAACGTATGAAACTGGAAGTCATCTCCTGGAGACAAGTCTAAAAACTGTACCTAAAAACAGAAGGGCCACCGAGGTAAACTAATCTATGGTACGACAGGACAGCGTGGTTCAACAAGTCAATGTAAAAGACCAAATGTGATCTACGTAAGATTGACCGAGCGGCCGTGAAAGCAAAGATACAATAACCTTGATATTTCCTCCGGGAATGAATGCTATACTAATAGTACAAGACAGTCTAAATATATTTGGGAGCATAAAGAAAAAAATTGATGAAGAACAAGAAATCAAATAGTTCATTTTAAATAGAGTATATACTTTCAACGAGGGAACCAAACAATGAAAATTGTGCTAAGAAGAAAAATAAGTTTTCCTATTGTTACGAATCAGTTGAATCAGATATCAGAGTTGATATCAAAATGTCTTCATCAGGTTAAATATCTCTTGTGTAATTTGGAAGCAGATTAAACAACGCGACTAAAGAAAAATAGTAATGTGATTGAAAGATTATATAAAATATTTAGAATTCTAAACATTCATTAGACTTTAGAAGTGTTGGTATAGGCTCAGCTGAAGATCGTTTTCGTGAAACTCCGAGAGATGAGTGATCTTATTATATATCTTAAAATTATTTTACTACTTTTTATTGGAATATGGTTATAATTGCACTGCATATTGGCACATTGATCACTTTAGTTATGTTACAGTTTACTGGGGCTGTTTCAAATGTTAATCTGATATTCTAGATTTTATCTAACGATGTGTTATGACTATATATATATATATATACATATGTGTGTGTGTGTGTGTGTGTGTGTGAGTGTGTGTGCAAAATATAAAAAAGTAATAAAGATTATTTATTAAACCTCTTAGCGCTTTACGACACTGATCGCTCGTTGTTCAACCTGAGTAGAGACGTAAGTTGTGTTAATTGATTTTAATATCATATTTACCTTCTACTTGTGTATTGAACACTCCTTTATTTTTGACAGTTTTTTCAACTGTTTTAGTTTTAAACAGTGGATATACCATCTACTTATATATATATATATATATAATGACAAAAGAATAAAGGAATCATCAGTAAAAGGGAGACAAAACCATTCTAAAATATAAAAAATTGCGTGGGCCCTTTCGTCCGGCTCTATTCATGCAAAGCGCCGGAAAAATAATATAAACGGGTAATTTATTTTAAAGTATGAGACGACTGCGTGACGGGGAGAGAAAAAAATTATCAAAAACTATGTGTCACGCCAGTACTTAAAACGTCCCCCAATCTGTGTAAAGTATGACTGCATCTCTGTTTACATAGAAAGGGGCGATCTTAAGCAATATCGATCGCCTCTAAGATGTTCAATCGGATTTTATTCCTGGCTCTATGTACCACAGATAAACAGTCATCTTGATAGTTGGTCCTGCAACTATTTATAGCTCACAGATGTTGCCCCCAAATAGCCGAGCCTACAGCCCGAGATTGTCCGGATGTTAATCGGCCTCTCTATTTGAAATACCTCTGAGTACGTGCTATCTTATTTGAACTTCCAAACTAACGCTAAATGCTTTCTAATTCGCAAAATCTCAATAATGCACAATGCACAAGAATTTAGAACAATGACGCAATATATTTGTATTGTAATATATATATATATATATATATATATATATATATATATATATATATATATATAAGGTAGAAAATTTAAAAGTAAGGCATGGTAAAAGATGGACCTGTGAACAGGTAATCGTAAGTATGAGTATGGGTGGTGAGTTTTTGTTCAAGCTAATAGTATCATGGTAGTTGGTGCATTAACTCATGCACTGCCTTCGACTGTTGTTTGAAAGCAATACAGATGAACGTGCAATGTAGTCTACTTCGAGTTCGAACCTAGACCAGATCGTCACCGAAGCAACATAAAACAGTTGTTGTGAAAATGGTGAAAACGAAGATGATCACAATACAGGGACCAGATGATTTAAGGAATTTTGCTCCGATTGAAAGAGCTTCAACTATAAGGCAAGGTAAGATAGGCCTAAAGCAATGTATTCTGAGGCTGTACTCCAAGCCATAGAGAAAAATCCGGTGAATATCACATGGAGAGTATCAGGCGATATCGGCACCTGACAGTTCAGTGTAGTTTGTTACTTTCAGCGTCTTGCGTAAAAGGATCCCAAGCTGCCGAATCGTGGCTAACGTTACAAAAATATTGCTAAATAAGGTCAGAATTAGTGAAAAAGGTAGGAAATTTCTACAGAACTTATTTTTTCACTCTTCATTTCCATAAGTTCTCTATTGAAACATATTTGAAGTCGGACGAAATCAACCTATAGAAAATATGAAAATATTACAATTTTTGATACGCGGTAAGAATGTGTTAAAGTCGGTTATGACTTCTAAGAAATGTTTACCACCACGTTTTCGATTCTTACCTTTTATATATAAGTTGGATATTAGAACCTTCTAAAAACCTTTTCAAGAGCAGAAATTTTATATTTTAAGAAACCTATTTTCTGTTTTATAATCGTGTTAAATTTTGTTTTTTTTTTGCATTCAAAATAGAAGTCAACAATTTAGCTTTTTAAGTTAGGTAAATAAGATTATTGATTATACTTTTATATTTTGTTTATTAATAATTCATCAGATAAGTTCATTTAGATTCATTGTTAACGCTGTTTTTTTATTTGTGTATTATACTGTATATTGTCTGCTGAATATTCAAACATATTGCCAGAATCTCTATTCTGTTTCAGTTATTTTGGTAAGTTTTTACTAGTCGACTAACATTGGCACGTCTATGTAACGGGGCCCAAAGGAGAACGTTGCTTATTAGTTCGACCTTGCTTTTTCAGCAGTTTCTTGCATGTCTTGTTCATCTTACTTGGATGGTTTTAGGAATGGGAGGTACGTGGCTGTACAGCTGTTGTTTCTTGGAGTATTTCTTCCAGGATTTGTTCAACATAACTTGTAGCATTCTTGTGCAGTTTCCGTGTAGCTTTTTCTCTTTGCTTTTTGTCAGTGTTCATGTGGGGCATCTGTAGAATAAAATTGACACAACTTCTGCTTGGAAGAAATCCCATTTTATCGACGTTCGAAATACGTCATCTCGGCAGATTATAAACAGACAGGATGCAACTGTATCTTCGTGCTGCACTTCAGCAACAATTTTGAAGTCCGTGTCTCCATCCGGTGAGCGAACCTTGACTTAAGTGTTTCTATCGAGTAACATTATAGCTGTTACAGTTTCTTCGGGGAGATCATAAGCAAGAAGTATTTGCTCCATCTTTACTCTGTGTATGGAATCTAATGCCTTGGAGAAATCTACAAACAATACTGTTACTTAGAAATTTTTTGTAAAACCTCTATCGATGATCCGAATGATTGTAAGCATCTGTAATTTTGCGGATCGTTTTCTCGGAAAACTTGTCTGATTTTTCCACCGAATTTTCTCAATTTCAGGTTCGATGCGATTGAGAGACAGAACATAATAAACCTCAGCCACTAAAGAAATAAGAGTAACGCCTTTGGTGATTCCGATGTCGTCTTTTTGAGGGAAGGAGAGGATACACCTTTTTGTCAATCTCTCTATTGTATTCTGTTTATATACGGCGTTGCAAAAAAGTAAGTAATCAAATTTCCCTGTCTTCCATACTTTTGGGGGTATTTCGTCGAGGCCTGCAACTTTTCTATTTTTAATTTTTCTTAGTACTTCGGTGAATTTTTCTTGAGTAAACTATCTTTATTTGATGTCTAGTCGGCTATTGATAATTTTTGTGATAGGTCTATCTGTGACTTTAGGGGAGTTTCCAAGCAGATTCAAGAAATGTTCTTTTTACTTCTGTATTCATTTTTCTTGGCTAGCAGCTTTTAGTTTTGTTCTTGAGGTGCTCTTCTTTTTACTCACTTCATTTACTTTCTGCCCAGATATTTGTGATTATCTACTGTCAAATGAGTTTCTTATTTTATAGATCTAACCTTGACGGTATTTTTTTTGTTCTTTTTGGTATGTATTTGTTCCCTTTGTATCTTCTAAATTTTCCGCGCATTGGCATTTGTTAGGTTTCTTTTATTACATGAGGATAATGTTTTCACGTTATCTCAATTTTTCTTAAAAACTTGTGTCTCACATGGAACTCTATGTTTGGCTCTTAGTTTGGTTAGTATACATTCTGCTGCTCCTTCCATGTGGGCATTGACGAAAGTTTTCGTATTCTTCATTCAGAGTATGAGATTCGGATATCTCCTGAAGAGGATTGAATTTGTTTCTTACAGTTATTGTATATTTATTGCTAATATCTCTGTTAGTAAGTAAGGACCAGTGGTTTTGACTGTTTCTATCTTATTTCTGTCGAGATTCATGCATATCTTTGCTGTGACAATTGTGTGATCGGAAGACGCTTCTTCAAAAGAGGAGAACGCCAGACAGTTCAAAACGCTATCTATCCACTTCTTGCTTTTGAATATATAATCGACTTGTCCTTTAACATTATTTGGGTCCATAATTTTCCTCCTTTTTTCAAAATTTAGTATTAAGGCATGTTAGTCTATTTTCGAATGAGAAGTCTGTTAGATATTCCCCATTTCTGTTTGACGTGTTGTGTAAGCAGATATTGTTGTTTTCATCTGTGCCTATTTGAAGGTTCATCACACTGTTGTATAGCCATTTACGAAATTCATAACTTCTTTATAAAAATATGTATCTCACACACTTTATTCTCGAAAGGGTTAATGTTACTGTGGTGTGTGAGAGATGGGTGGAGACAGAGACAGACTGCTATATAGACCCAACTTCTTCTCTTGACCATAGCACGCTGTGTTATCTTCAAGAACCCACTTAGCACTTCTTCCGCATCTTGGCTGGGGTTGCCCATCCGGAGGTCGCTGAGTTCTCACTGGTTCTCGCTCTGACCTTCCTGTGCCCAACTGATTCAACGGCCGCTGGCATCTGCCTATATTCTTTCATAACTTCCACTTGCTTCCGCTTCTTCTTCCGCTTATTTACACCGGTGCATCTCTGATTGACGGCTCGGTCAATGGTCAATATATAACATCTCCTCCGATGATTAGAACGTTGTGTTTAGAAATGCTACGAACAAGGGGAGATATTTCGTTGTAGAAGCTAATAATGCCCGTTTTGTAATTGGCATTGCAGAGACTGTTGCAGGTGATGATTGCTGTGTAGGGGTGGCCGTTAAATGAAGCATACATCATTCTCGGGGGTATTTTCTCAATGTAGTTCAGTGATTTTAGGGCGTGTGGACTAAGAAGCATTCCTATTTCTCCTATGACGGCAATTGACGGAGTTTTTCCGTGGAGATACTGAGACAAATGTCCATCCATAATTACTGGTAATGAATAGACGCACAAAGGCATTATACCGATGCACTAATAATTCAAACACTGATATAATTATTCTAAAGAACTCTTTAGAAATTCTCCTTGATTGTGCAACCCATTTCATGCAGATTATAATGAAACTGTAAAGAGAAGAAGCCAACATCCCTGGGACATACAATTATTCAAATTGTCAGGCAAAATGAGGTGATTGCTCCTCTACGGTTAGAGTTAGCTGTGCAAATGCGTCACTATTATGGCTCCAGGTTTCCGATCAACTCAGTCCATCTGTAATATAATGGCCGAGGGATTTCGTTTTATGCCTTTGGGTTTAGTTAGGCTGAGAACCTTTCGGCTCAGTGCATGGGTTACTTAGGTACAACATTAATACAGGTGTTCACGCGCGCGCGTGGAGCAGACGTGTCACTCAGAGATGTCTCAATAGCCCTAGATGGGAAACGGGGTTACAGAGTGCGCACCGGAAGCGCGCGGAGGATTTCGGGAGATTTTGAAAAAGTCAGTGAGTTGAGTTGAGACCTGCCTCGGGAGAAGACGGTGGGCTTTCGCTAGCTCGCGAGGCCTTATGGCGGGTGCCGCACGAGATGGGGTGGGGGGGCAGATGAAAAAGCCAGAATAGAAAGAATGTGTATCTCTCTTCCTTATGTCGAAACCTTTAACTCAAAGGTAATAAAAGGTTTCGTACCTGAACTGAGAAGTAAGTGTTTTTCGTGTTTCGAGATTCGTGTTATATATATATATGAACATTATATGTCCATTTCACATATAGCCATATCGGGCTATGATATACATCAACATATCCTTTGTAGCTCATATGAAGAGGTTCAAATGTTTGAACAAAGTGCTTCTGTTACACAGCAAAGTGTTGTTAGTTTTTCAGTACGCCGCTGATAATGTTGAACACAACAAACAGATCCTTGATGAACATAGAGGAGTATGATGGTGACACTAAAACCAGGAAAATTACTTTCTCGTGTGAATCTCCAGCGAAAAGGAACTATCAATAAGATACTGAGGGATGAACGTATTCAACATTAACATAATCAAAAAGTAGAGAGTAAACGTTATTTCGATGAATTTGTCCAACTTTGGCCCGGCGACTACTTTCTTAAATCACCATATCTTTTAGATATACCGTGGAACGTTTCTCTATTTATGCAATAACTACTTCCAGGATGGTCTGTATTCATATAAATGGTACGCAAAACAAATCACCCAGAGAGGATAACTGTCATGTTTCTGCCTATCATCGGCCTAAATCGATTAGATATGTCATGAATCTATTCTACATTGATATTTCTGGTTGAGCAAGCATACAGCTCCTGTTATTACCTTTGGCCAGCCAAGATAGTGGAAGGCTCAAACTATCGTAGATAATAAACAATCTTACTGCAGTCTGAAATCTGCGAGGCTGAAAATTGGAGAACTAAACATAGAGATAATTCTTTTTAGATGCATTGGCTATCTTTTGAAAAAAAAAAAACGATAAAAAAACCCGGATGTTCATGAAGAGATGGCCATTGTAGAGTGTCAAATTTGCCTTGTGGAAACGCACTTACTAGAATCTGTAAAGGTCATTTCTTAATGGATGATGCACTATATATATAATTTCTTGCAGATGCATTAGAACTCCATATACCACATACTACTGTATCTGACAGTAAAAAATAGAGACGGAAGAAGAATCACTAAAAGAAACTATAAAAAAATCCCTGGAAGAAATACTAATGAAGGAGAAAGCTGAATATCTACAATTAAAGAAATTTTTACGTAGCTCATATCTAATCCAAATGTTATGGTAGATGAGGAATCTGTGAGAGCTGTTATGGCGATCCATGAGAAGTTGGATGAGAAAAAGAAGAAAAAACATGATAAACCATACTCGTTACCTGTAGTTGGAGAATAAGAAAATGGTGGATATTCTTAAGCCTTTTCTCCGGGCTGAAAGAACAGGAAATTAGAATCTCCATCTTGCTTCATTGAATGACATGCTGCAATAATTTACTGCTACAGATGACAATTTGTATGCGAAGACAATATATTTATATCTTACCATCTTGTTAAGAGACTATCCTGAATTATATTCTCTTTTTAAGAATGGTTTACATATTTTTCGTCTTATCAACAGATCCTCTAATCGAATAGATATTGATGCATAGCATCAAATTCAATGGCAGACTCACGAGGGGTGGAAGATTGACAGAATGGTAATGAGTAGTCTGGATTAAATCTTTGCCAGTCTGTTTTGAACTAATTATTGTCATATAGCAATTTATTTGTCTCAGTTATAACATTAGTGAACAGTACAAAGAAATATCCGAAGAAAGACAAGGACATAGAAAAACTGATCACCTTTCAGCAAACAAGAAACCCCTTCAGTAAATCTGATTGGTCTCGGCAAATCATTATTTCACGTATTGTTACACAGGATCTAATAAATGTGGCTGTAAGATTCTCCAAACTATCAAAGGCAAAGAAGTTTTCAACTCCTCATTCAGGTGAAAATACAGGCTGTTACTTTAAATTAAAAAATCAAACAAACGTGAATATTTTCAAAGAAGCAGTGATACTCCTCAACAGGAGCTGTTTAAACCCCTAACATTTGTTGCTACAAAGGAAAATTTTGATGCACGAGATCTGTTCCAAAATAAACTGTAGAATTATGAGACGTGTTTTTTGACTTCACTGGTTCTCACAGAACTGCAAGCAAAGTAACTATGGGAACTGCACTTTGGGGCCAATTCCAATGCCAAAAATGCACACTCCACAATGATGGACACTGTTTTATATACAGGAACTTTCATAGATCATTTGGTATCCTGGTTTAATATTTAAAGATATCGACCATATACATATTGAATATGCATTATATGTGTATGACAAATGTGTCATTGTGTTTGATGGTTCCAGAATGAAGTCTTCAGTAAAAGATATGATTTATCTGAGAAGCGTAATAAAATCTGTGGTTCTACGTTTTAAGTTAACTATGGCTCCAACCATGAAGAAAGGGGTCATTCTGGCTAATAAGCCAAATAAACAGAGATTTATTCAGAGGTTATGAATGAAGCAATCAAAATGTCAGTGAGACCATGTCAACAGTGATGTTGACAGTCTTATTGTCAAAATAGTTGTTGTCAATACTGCCGCTTAAAGAGAAATAATTGTTGTTCATGATGATACAAATATACTTGTTTACCTTTGCTCCAATGTAGATCCATGTAACAAAGCTGTCTTAAAGTTGTATGAGCCGAAGAAGGAACATAAAAAAGAATCTAGATTATACATTGTTTGAAGTCGGCACTTGGCCTAAGCATGTGTTTACACATCTATTTTTGCATGCCTTACATGGATGTGACACAACATTACGTTTATCCAGTGCAGGCAAAGCCGTTATAATGAAAACTACTGTGACTAATAGTATTGTGCAGAGATCTATAGTCAGACTCTGGTGCATTAAAAAGAAGCATTACCGCATCTGGTGAAGATGCTCTTGTTGTTGTCTATGGGGGAACACCAGGAGGGAACTTAAAGAAATTGCGCTACCTTCGGTTTTCTCAAAAGATTGCCAAAATCACTGTTATAGTGGACTTGAATGTTCTGCCTCCAGTTACTGCAAAAATCCATTCTATGCGCACATAGTACGAAGTAGAAGTAGGGTTGGATAATTATTTTCTATAACCTATGGAATGGGGGTGGCAGGGGTCGATGGCATCATGATGCCACAAATAACTGACAAGCTACCAGAACTAGAAAGCCTTCTCAAGTTGATCCGGTGCAACTGCAAAATGGATTGTAATCCAACACCATATACCTGCAAGAAGCATGGCATGCGGAGATGTGGCGCAGATAGCATGTGGCATGTGGAGAGTGTCGCGGTACATCCTGTGCTAATTCATCAGAGTTTGAAGATGACATAATGTTTGATGATGGCTAAATAATTGACTAATTCATAACGTTTTCATAAATTAAAAATTTGATCATAATGGTGTAAAAATAGATCCCCGAAAAATGCATTAAAATATAGCAATAGTTAGGCACTGCGAGAATATTCTCCAAATGTGTAAAAACAAATACAGTGTTTTGATTGAAAATTTTCTCATTAAATCTAATTTTTACCCCCAAATAGATTTTTTTTTGCTATTTAATTAAATAATTTTTTATGGCTGGATTTCAAATTATGCATAGGTTTAGTACGTAGAATTGATAACGTATATTCTAAAAATACAAGGTACCTTGTTGGCAGAAATAGTAAAAGTTTCATATTTGCTAAAGGTTCATGTAGACTTTTAATACGTTTAAATAGAGGCCTTATAGAAATGAATGATATAGAAATATTGTTTGGCATTTATTCTGACTTTTTGAAAATTTTGACGGTTCTCTAACTGGCTTAAAACTTTTTATTCACCGATGTACCTTTTTTTCTAAGATGGGAAATTACTGAAATAAAAAACATTTTCACTAAAATTCTTTGTTATATTAATATATGTGTTATAAGCCCAGTCAGCTGGAGTTGTCGAATACGCTGACTGCACTTCTGCAGAGCTCCCCCACCCTAATATGTATCCTGGTGGTGACACTAAACTGCATCTGATGGTGAGGATCCAGTCCTTGAGCTTTGGGGAATTTGAATTACCCCTTCATTGCAATTACTCCCTGGTCCAATCTGGTCTGAATTGGTAGCACCTGTTAAAGTCCCACCTATAGGACAAATATAACTGTTTATCTATTTACTATACTTGAAACCATTTAACTATATGCATACAATGAATTCTGAATTGAATTATTTGCATTACATAATACGTGGAATCATTGAGCTGTGTGCAAACAATGAGGTTGGGCTCTTTTAAAAATGTTACCTTCAGCCTATTCATTTATAAATATATGTATATAATATATATATATATTAACAAGATTTGGCATTAAATAACCTACAAAGGTCGATATGCCATAAAACACAACCAACCAACCTGTATAATATATTCATATTCTGATTAAAGAAAAAGTTGTTTGGTTGTGTTTTACGGCATATCAACCTTTGTAGGTTATTTAATGCCAAATCCTGTTTATGCATACATATATGTATATGATTTATGAATGAATAATTTGTTGGTACCATTATTTTTAAACGAGCTTTTGCTTATTTGTTTTCACACTGCTATGGCTCCGAGTATTGCTATCTAAAAATAATAATTCTATTTAGTATTATTCATTCGTTTGCACGCAGTTAAATGGTTTCAAATATAGTAAATAATTAAATCAATCGATTTGACCCATAGATAGGACTCTATCAGGTACTAACTCTGAGTCAGAGTGGATCTGGGAGTAATGTCAATGAAAGAGGGTTACCCATTCCACCAAATTCCAGAACTGGAGCCTCCTCACTATCATATAGCTTTGTGTCATATTCAGGACACTCGTTGAGTAGGGGTGGAGTTTCATCCCTCGGTAGAGATGTCACGAGTTTTTTTATTTGGCATCTTGAATAGAATTAACATATCTTAATAGAGTTTTGCCTGTTTACTTTTCCTTGGGTAATGACTTTTAAATTCATTCTAAACTTTTATCTCCCAGAATAAACGTATTATCACATCTATCCTGTTTATTAATTAGAATATTTCTAGATGTCTCTCATGGCTGAATTAATTGTATCTGCTCACAACTTTCCAGACTGCGACAAACCATGCGATATTGATCAAATCACTTTCAGATGATCAGGTTTAATTTGTACAAGGTGCCAATAAAAGGTTGACCAGGTCTTAAGTTCATTGCCATCCTATTTTCACTTTGATCAGTGATAAACTGAACATGAGTAAAATCAGTCGTTTTTTTATACTCTCTTTATGTATTTACATACTCGAAAAACCTTTGAAATATCTGCCAAAACCCTTTGCTTCGTATATGAGTGGAGCATAGTATTGCCTTTGATTTCAGTGCTTATCTATCTATCTATCTATCTATCTATCTATCTCATGTTGTTCCGAAGTATCACACACACTCTCACAATAATAATAATAATGATAATAATATGAAGTCATAAACTTTATCGACAAAACCAGGAAAACCTGGAGAGTGAAATTGACAGCGGGAGGAAGAAGCTTAGCTGAAGCAAAGATCCAAAGTGGTATTTTCCAAGGAGATGCTCTATCACCCTTACTATTCATAATAGCCATGATGCCACTTAACCACATACTCAAAAAATGCACAGCTTGATGCAAACTTAGTTGATCGCTGGAAAAGATCAATCACTTAATGTACATAGATGACATCCAACTATTTGCAAAAAATGAAAAAAGAACTGGAAACTCATGCAGTTTGAATATACAATCAGGACACAGGAATGGAATTTGGCATAGAAGAATGTGCCATGCTTGTAATGAAAAGTGGCAAACGACATATAACTGACGGAATGGAACTACCAAATCAAGACAAGATTAGAACGCTCGCAGAAAACGAAATCTACAAACACTTGGGCATCTTGGAGGCTAACACCATCAAACAAGTGGAAATGAAAGGCAAAATTCAAAAAGAATATCCCAGAACTAGAAAACTAATTGAGACTAAACTCTCCAGCAGAAACCTTATCAAATGAATAAATACCTGGGCTGTACCACTCGTTAGATATTCCGGACCCTTTCTGAAGTGGACCAGAGACGAACTTAAACAAATGGACCAAAGAACAAGAAAACTAATGACAATGCATAAGGCATTACACCCCAGAGACCACGTGGACAGATTATATGTTTCAAGAAAAGAGGGAGCAAGAGGACTTGCCAGCATTGAAGACAGCGTTGAAGACAGCGTTGACGCATCGATACAACGACTTGAAGAAGATATACAAAAACACGATGGAGGACTCATTACAGCCATCAGAAACGATAATTATAACACGATGGACAACAGAATGACAATAACTAGGAAACAAAAATGGGAAGGAAGGCAACTCTATGGACGTTTTAAACGACTAATAAACAACATCTCACACGACAAAACCTTGATATGGCTAAGAAAAGGAAACTTTACGAGAGAAACAGAATTTCTCCTAATAGCAGCACAAAATAATGCCATAAGAACCAATCATATCAAAGTGAGAATAGATAAGACTCAACAAAATTGCAAATGTAGACTATGCGGTGACAGAGATGAAACCATCAATCACATAAGCGAATGCAGCAAATTAGCACAGAAGAAATATAAGACTAGACACGATTGGGTCGGCAATGTGATCCACTGGGTAATGTGCAAGAAATTTAATTTTGACCATACAGACAAATGGTATATGCACAACCCAGCACCTATCCTAAAAAATAACACATATAAACTCCCATGGGACTTTGACATACACACGGATTACCTAATCTCGGCCAGAAGACCAGACCTAATAATAATCAACAAAAAGAAGAGAACTTGCAAAATTGTCGACTTTGCTGTCCCGGCTGACCACTGAATAAAACTGAAAGAATGTGAAAAGAAGGATAAGTACCTCGACCTTGCTAGGGAATTGAAAAAAACTATGGAATATGCAAGTGACAATTATACCAATTGTAAATGTGGCGTTTGGAACAGTAACTAAAGGATTACTAAAAGGACTGGAGGACTTGGAAGTTGGCGGACTCATGGAAACCATCCAAACAACTACATTATTGAGAACGGCCAGAATACTGAGATGTGTCCTGGAGGCTTGAGGAGACTTGCTGTCACTCAGACTCCAGTGAAAAACTATCAGCTAACGTTGATGTGAAAAACTCTAATGAGTAAATAATATTAATAATATATTGTTTTTGAAAAGCGTGGTAAAAAGTTCAATGATTTTGGTGTTGAACTGTTCTAAAATTTAAAATTTTAAAATCATAAATAATTACTTCTTTGCTGTGCTTTTCCCGTTACTTTGAGTTTTACGTATCACCACAATCATCAGACGGTAAGAATATATATATATATATATATATATATATATATATATATATATAGTGTTCGCGCGGGAGATCGGGGTTCAATCTCAGACCGATTCATACCAAAGGCTCAAAAAGAGGTACTTGATGACTCCTTGCTTTTCACTCAGCATCGTAAGATACGGATCAAGGTTAAGTGGAGCAATCCAAAGAAAGTAGTTGCGCATTTCCCTACACCTTGGTGTTGTAGCTACTGAAAAGGGAACCTGCCGGCGGGTTGCCCTCGACTACGGTCAGCCAAGTAAATTATATATATGTATATAGTTATTCATCAGAATGTTTGAATTGAAAGTTTGTTGGTAAAGACAGTTATCATCTGTCAAGGAGGGCAAATTATATATATATGTATATGAATATAAATATATGTACATATATATGTGTGTGTGCACGCACGCGTGTGCGTGTGTGTGTGAATGTATTAAATCCGTAGCAATATTCTCTGATTCAAATTTCTTTAATTGATTATATATATATATATAATGCACCTTTCCGATCAAGTTCCAGAGCACAGCATTTAAAAAAACATTCATGCTCAACAACAGAAATACGGAAAATTCTGAATAACAAACAAAAACTACAGATTCTCGAAGCACTAAATATTAGAAACATGCAACCCTCAATTAACAGGATTAATTTTCAAACCAGTGATAATGTACTTAAATGTCTTTATCTACTGAAACTATTTACAGAACCCTTTTAAAAGCAAACGCTACACACTGCAACGGCCCAGACGCTCTTCTTCTTACATAGTAGTAATGTACATAAAAAAGTTACATCACTTTTATAATAGATCCTACTCTGATGATGGCCCACAGTCGGGCAGAAAGTACTTGGGAAATAAACAATAATGGAAAATATAACAATCAATTCCAGCCGAATACTATAAAATCAATACGGCAATACGAAAGGATCAACAAAAAAATATGTAGACAGAAAATGTCTATTATGTTCAAGGAAATCTGTATATATATATATATATATATTTATAGGGAGAAATTACCTGGTTTATGTGTTTTCATAAGGTTTAAAAGAGGCGTGTTTCAAATTAGCCATGACCGACCGTTTTATTTGTTTATTAGGGTGTTTGTTGGTTGGTTTGTTGGGTTTTATGGCATATCAACCTTTGTAGGCTATTTAAAGCCAAATTCATTTTTATGTAAATAATCAGTTCTATTCTAAACAATTCAGTTTAGCATGAGTACATAGTTTAATTGTCAAAAACATTTCTGTGTCAAACTATTCAAGCAGTTATATATAACAATTCAGTTTAGTGTAAGTACAGTTTCAATGTCAAAAACAGTTCAATTTCAAATAATTCAGTTTAGCATGAGCATGCAGTTTAAATGTAAGTACAGTTTAATTGGGAAAAACATTTCTATTTCTAGCTATTCAGTTTAATCAAGCAGTTCTAATTCAGCTTATTTAGTTTAGTATAAGTACAGATTATGTTTACTCACAGTAAATATTCGAAACAGTTCTATGTTAAACAATTTAGTTTAGTGTAAATACAGTTTCAATGTCAAAAACAGTTATATTACAAATAATTCAGTTTAGCATAAGCACGCAGTTCAAATTTATTTCTTTTTAAAGTTTAAATTATTTCTTTTTTTTTTTTTGTGGATTTTTACATCTCTGTTAAAATCGTGGAAGTTTAGCTTGAAGTGTTGTTCTACAAATATTAGATTGCTGTAATCCAAGGGTTTGATACTGTGTCAGTAGTTATTTAATCTAAAATAAAATGGTCACTCTGCTTTTCCAACATTGTTTTTGACAACGTGTGCATTCCAGTAAATAAGTTACATTTTTGCTACTGAAATTTGATTCGTGGTAAATTTGATTCGTGGTAAATTAAAAAAAAACCCCAAACTTTCTTGTTGTTAAGTTCTTGTTAAGATATATATATATATATATATATATATATATATATATATATATATATATAACACGTGAAAACATTCATATTTTTGAGTACCTATGAAGTGATTTTTACTATATAACTTAATTAATGCTTTTTTAATCACTATGATTTTCTTAAGATACAAATACAAATTGGACACCAATTTGGATTTTAACAAATTGCATGTGACAAACAATTCCGAAACTAAAAAGAAAAACAACTTATTTATTCGCTGCTCATTTGTCTGAATAAATCTACCCGAAGATCGGACTCGAGAAACTCGCCATAATAAAAAGGGTAATTTGTGAGTTATATAATTTTACATTAACGCTATCTATCTATCTATCTATCTATCGCGTGTGTGTGTATGTGTATTCACGTTCAAATTTATATATGAGAGTGTGTTCACATTATATACAAGAATAAACTTTTTTCTAAAGTTACCCGTACAGTGTGTCTTATAAAGGATATTTATACGCAGTAACAAAAAATCCATTTCCATGCTCTGTTGTACACTGAATAAGTAAATTAATGAATAAAATCTAATTACCGGAGGGACGTATAATTAGTTTACATAAGTCGTATAACAACATGTTATAATTATGTAATTAATTGTAATTAAGGAATAACTGTTTTTATCTTTAAAGGATACTCGTGATAATGTATTATTTAAGTGGCTTTTCTCAAAATAGGTCGGGAGGGGGGAAGGTTGTCGTGGGCTCCTACTTAATTTGTTGAATTGTTGTAATAAGCAAGTTCATGGCGAAATTTATACTTTAATGTAGTCAGGTTGTCATTTAAAAGTAATATATATATATATATATATATATATATATATATATATATATATATATATATATATTTTTAAGAAAAAAGCAAAACCGGTCACATTAGGATTATAAATTTATTTCCATCCTGTTATATGTTTTTGATATAAATCAAAAACACGAAAAAAATTAACAGGACTTCTTCAGATCTTATGAATAAAATAATTCAGAATAGACCTAAAAAAACATGTATACTACATATATATATATATATATATATATATATATATATATATATAGAGAGAGAGAGAGAGAGAGAGAGAAAGAGAGAGATTGGTTTGGTTTGGTTTCTTTGTTTAATGGCATATCAACCTTTGTAGGTTATTTAATGCCAAAGCTATTCTCATAGAAGAACCGTAGTAGTACTATTTAACCCATAGCTGGGAGGATAAGGAGGTTCATGGCTTTCCCAAGGGTATTTGTCTGAGAGTGAACATAATAGCGTGACTGGAATTCGAACTCGCTTACTACGATTCCGAAGTCCATCGCTTTAACCATTACACCACGAGGACCCCCTAGAGAGAGAGAGAGAGAGAGAGAGAGAGAGAGAGAGTGGCACTTGTGGTGTAAGGGTTACCGTCATTGGAAATTGACACATAAACCCGAGTTCAAATCCTGGATGAGGTTGACGAAAAGCTCTCGACTTTGATGCCACCATGTGTTTTTTTTTCTTAAAAACGACAGCTAATCAATTTCTTTGTCTGTTCCTATCTATCTATCTATCTATCACAGGTTATTCATGTCTTTTTATTTCTGGCTTTTTTCAAATACAGTGTGGCGAAAGTGTCACAGTTAAACGATGTATAAACACATAATGAGAATTTTAGTAATATACTCAATGACTCGTGAGAAACGTTGGGCCCCGTTGTATCTATGATGTTATTATAGTTTCTATCCTAGGAACGAGTTATGTTATTTAATATTTGACAGGTATATCCGTTATTTGGGAAATTTGAAAGCTCAAAATAACGTTCAGCGCGATAAATAGTCCTCACAATTATAATTCAGTTGCTAAGGGAAATTCAAATTGCTTTATTCTCTAAAGTAGAATATTATAAATGCATTGCTCGAATACAAATCTCGCTATGGTGTAGTTATTTTATGTGGGATACAATTACAGCCATACAGCAGAATGGATACGAGACGTTAACAAACATTTTAAAAACAATTTCAAAAACTTAAAAAAATTTTTCTTCACAAAACTTTATTCTTGACGATGACCAAATGGCGAAACTAGTTGATAAAAATTAAAAAATAAATAATTACGCAAAAGGAAGTATTTATGTATAATTTTTGTTAATCTCTCTCTCTCTCTCTCTCTCTCTCTCTCACACACACACACACACACACACACACATATATATATATATATATATACAAATTTCATTAAACATAATAGACATTTTCTGTCTACATATTTTCTTCTGGATCCGTTCGTATTCCCGTATTGCTTTTATCGTATTCGGCGGGAATTGATTTATGTATTGTCCATAGTTGTATGTATCCTTAGTACTTTCTGCCCGACTTTGGGCTATCATCAGGAGAGGATCTATTACAAAAGAGATGTAACTTTTGTTTTTGCATATTACTACTGTGTAAAGCGTCTTTACCGTTGAAGATTATGGCGTTTGCTTTTAAATGGGTTTCTATAAATAGTGTCAATAGCTAAAGAAATTTAAGTACATTAGCACTGGTTTGAAAATTAATTCTGTTAAGCGTCGGTTGCATGTTTCTAATATGTAGTGCTTCGAGAATCTGTAGTTTTTGTTTATCATTTTGATGTTCTAATATTGTTGTGTTGTCGGTGAGAATTTTCCGTAATTGTGTTGTTGGGCATGAATACATAAATCATTTCCCGCCGAATACGATAAAAGCAATACGGGAATACGAACGGATCCAGAAGAAAATATGTAGACAGAAAATGTCTATTGTGTTTAATGAAATTTGTATTAAGGAAGAAATGCTGCCAAAACACACACACACACACACACACACACACACACACACACACACATATATATGTCCATTTCCTACGACGATAGACATTACGCCACAAGCGTAATGGTTATCGTCAGAAGAAATGGACACGGTGACCCGAGTTCAAATGCTGGATGCTGCTGTTTGCATTTCATATAGCGCTAATACCACTTGGAAAAGTATGAATCTTACGTTCTCCACCAACGGCTATGAGTAAATAGTAGGGCAGAATGAACTCTTTAATCTAAATATAGCAATCGGTCTAGGAAAAAGATTTCTCTGAATTAAGACCCGTTAAACACCCCTTCAAAATTGACCCTGTGTCATATTCTGCTCATGCGGAAGGTTCGGATATATATAGTCATACACAGACAGTTCTGTTTCGTTCTATCAGAACTCATCACTGTGGCTAAACATTCTAGCTTCCCATAGCTGAAAGCGAAACCCGGTTGACTCAAACGCCACTCCAAGACTCTACACTTCAGCCACGAGGAACCCGTAGCAGCGAAGCAAATTTTAAACATTTATGAATCGCAATTACTATTGTTTTACATACATCCGGTTAACGGCTACCGAGTGCTCAATTCATATATGAAGAGCCTTGCAAATAAACGCTAATGGCAACACGATTAATTCATTGGCTTGAGAACTCAACCCTACGGGGGTAGGGGAGTATATATATATATATATATATATATATATAGTCATCCACATATATGTATATATATATATACTAACATGTACCAACAATTTATATATATATATATATATATATATATATGAACAGTGTGATACTTAGTAATAAAATCATAATATTGTCAATTTGTTTTGTATCACATGTAAGTCAAAGGAATATGAAAACATCAGATGGATTTCAAAATCATACGCTTATATGTATCTCGGTCAATTAGGACAGATTATTGACAAAAAACAACAACAACAAAAAAACAAAACAAACAAACGAACAAAAACCCCAAACAAAACAAACAGACAAACAAACAAACAAAAACCCCAAACAAAACAAACAAACAAAAACCCACAATATCAACTCTTTTGTACAAGTGGATATTACAATAACGATAAGCAATAATTTATTTATGGTTATATTTTATTTCATAAGAAGACATTACTGAAGCGTAAATACAGCATCTAATTGCAAATATTAATTTTGCGCATGCGTGAAAGAAAATGTTTCTTGATGTATACAAGACAAAGCGGCAAATTTACGTAATTGTTTTTCTGCCAATATTGTTACTAAATTAATATCTTTGAAGTAATCACTAGCTTTTCTCAAAATCTCACGCGTTTTGATCAGCACATTTTTTTTTATGAATCTCTTTGATATACGTTTTACATTATTCGTTAGATTTCGTGTCATTGAGTCAAGTGTTCGTCTATGGTCCGGAAGACCGGGGTTCAATCCCAGGCCGAGTCATACCAAAGACTCAAAAATGATATTGATGCCGCCTCGCTTAACACTCAGCAATATATGGTAAGGATCAAGAGTAAAGTGGAAACAATCCAGGGAATGAAGTAGCGCCCTCCCTTACTCTTCGGTGTAGTAGCTATTGAAAAGGGAGCTTTCATCTCATCCTCGACTTATGTCGCCAACTTTACTTATTATATTTTCACTTCATGCAAGTATTTCATGTCAGTTCTAACAATTGTTTTTTTTTCTCTGAGGTCTGAGAGAGAGCCATTCTCCCCATGTCTCCAGAATTTTAAAAATTATTCTTGTTGATCTTAACAATGCAGGATGGTCTTGATTTTTCCTCTGGTCTCCAATTATTTTTACGCGATGCGAGTTTTTCACACAAGTTTTATCTGGCGGATTTTCACGGACGTTTGTATAATAGTAAGTCTCTTCAGGTCTCCAGGACTCTTCTAAGTATTTGAGCTGATCTTAACAATGCAATGGTCTCGATTATCTCGATTCTGCCTATACTGTCCAATTCCTCCAGTCTGTTTTCCAGGCCTTTTGGGACCTATTCAAGCACATCGGCTACAATTGGTATCACGGTCACATATATATTTCATGGCAAGGGGACTGTGTGGCGTAGAGGTTAACGTACTGGAATGTGACATCGTAATAAGTGAGTTCGAACTCTAGTTGCGCTATTGCGTTCCCTTTCAAACTAAAATGTTTGGGAAAGGTGTAAACCCTCTTATCTCCCAAGCTATGGGTATAATAATACCGCTACTGCTCTTCTACAAGGATGGATTTGGGATTAAATCAGACACTAAACAAAGAAACCAAATAAAACTTTCATGTTCCATAACTTTTTAAAGCTCTCTGGCAAGATCTTTGTATTTCGCTTTCTTTCGTCTTCTCTCTGTATTTCGTTGAAACAGCAGAATCTGCTTAATTATAAATTATTTTTTCTTGTTAATTAACATATTCTGTCTTTTGGTTGAGACTGAGTGATCCTTTTGTTTGTTAAAGTCTCAGAGAATTTTATGTATCTCATTTTCTTGGACAGATTCTGGTTTGTGCATATACCACTTGTTAGCATGGATAAATTCTTCTTCTTCTTCTTCTTCTTCTTCTTCTTCTTCTTCTTATTATTATTATTATTATTATTATTATTTCACACCAGCTAACGCTAGTTGGTTTTCATTGGAGTCTGAGTGACGGAAAGTTTCCTCTGACCTTCAGGATTACTCAGATTATTTTAGCCAAGCTCAACAATGGAGTAGTTTGGATGGTCTCAATTTTTTAAAATTTCCGATATTATTATCATTATTTACTCATTAGAGTTTTTCACGTCAGCATTAGCTGATGGTCTCTCACTGGAGTTTGAATGACAGCAAGTCTCCTCAAGTCTCCAGGACTCTTCTCAGTATTCTGGCCTTTCTCAATAATGTAATAGTTTGGATGGTCTCTACTTGTATGCTAACTTCCAAGTCTTCCAGTCACTTTAGTAATCCTTTAGTTACTATTCCAAACGCCCCAATTATAATTGGTATAATTGTCACCTGCATGTTCCACAGTTTTTTTAAGTTCCTTAGCAAGGTCGAGGTACTTATCTCTCTTTTCACTTTCTGTCAGTTTTATTTTCTGGTCAGCCGGGACAGCAAAGTCAAAAATTTTGCAAGTTCTCTTTTTTTTTGTTGATTAGGTGATCCGTCTGTATGTCAAAGTCCCATAGGAGTTTACGTATGTTATTTACTAGGACAGGTGCTGGGTTGTGCATATACCATGTTTGTGTTGTCAAAATTAAATTTTTTTGCACATTACCCAGTGGATCACCTTGCCCACCCAGTCGTGTCTAGTGTTATATTCCTTCTGTGCTAATTTGCTACATTCGCTTATTATGTGATAGATGGTTTCATCTCTGTCACCACGTAGCCTACATTATTATTATTATTATTATTATTATTATTATTATTATTATTATTATTATTATTTCTCTACTTGTGACTTCCTCCTATCAGCGTTATCTGGAAGAATTTCACTGAAATTTGAGTGACCGCAAGTCTCCCCAGGTCTCCAGGACTCTTTTGAGTATTCTAGCCGTGCTCAATAATGCTATAATCTGGATTTTCCAACCTCTTTGGGACTGTTCCAAACGCACCATGTTTATGTTCCACTGTTTTTCAGCACCCTGGCATGGCCTAGGTACTTGTCTTTTCTTTTTGCTTTCTGTGATTTTCACTCTGTTGTCTCCGGGGACGGCAAAATCTAATATACGATAAGTTCTCTTTTCGTTAATTAATAATAGGTCTGGGATACCGGCTAGGATCAGGTGATGCGTTTGTATCTCAAAATCCCAGAGAATATTTAGCGTCTCATTCTCTACGATGGATTTTGGTATTATTATCTTTTTACTCCGACTAATGTGAAGAACAGCGTTAGCTGATGGCTTTCCACTGGAGTCTGAGTGACTGCAAGTCTCTTCAAGTCTCCTGGACTCTTCGTAGTAATCTGGTCGATCTAAAAAAATGCTGTAGTTTGGATTGTCTCCACTTGTCATCTTATTTCCAAGTCCTCCAGCCCCTGTACCAATCTTTTTGTGACTGTACCGAGCACACCAATTACAGTTAATATCATCGTTACTTTGATGCTCCACAGTTTTTTCAGTTTTCTTGAAAGTTCCAGGTACTTACCTCTGTTTTCGTTTTCTTTCTGTTTTACCCTGTGGTCAGTCGGTACGGTAAAGTTTACTATTCAGCAGGTTCTCATATTTTTGTTGACTATCATTCTGTCTGGTTGTCTGGCCGAGGTTAGATGATCCGTTTACTTATTGTGAGGTTTTCATTCCAGCTTTAACTGGTAGTCTTTCACTAGATTCTGAGTGACAACAACTCCATTTGTATCTCAGAGTCCTTGGAAATTTTCTGCGTTTCATTTTCTGGGACAGATCCAGTTTTGGGAGTTTATATATAAAACCAACTGATTTTCATACTTAAAAAAGTGTTCATTTTTGTGAAAAAATTGACTCGAGAAGCTGTAACTTTTGTATTTCTATTTTTGTATTTATTGACCTATCGGTGCCTTTATTTGAGACGGCACCTTTATTTGAGATGGTGCCTTTATTTGAGACGGCACCTTTATTTGAGACAGCGCCTTTATTTGAGATGGTTCCTTTATTTGAGACGGCGCCTTTATTTGAGACGGCGCCCTTTATTTGAGACGGCGCCCTTTTTTGAATTCTTTGAATTGCCTCGCAAATTTTGAGGAATCAAAACTAAACATAATTTAAGAAATTTTTTCTCTCCTAAATTGTTAAAAATACATTTTTGACGAATTAGAATCATAGAAAAATCTAAATTCTATGAATAAAGCGATAAAATAGATAAATCTTCCGTAGATTTAAGATTTATTTTTATTTGCACACAAAACTTTCATCTTTATTTCTTTTGAGTTAAAATCTAACACTCTGTTCCTTGAAGAATGTATTTAGTTCCAATTGAGTTTTAAAATGAAAACTTTTCTTCCTATTTACCTCTAAGATATGCTACTTTTAATATTTCTTTGCCTTCTACTGATAATCAAATGCATCCACTTGCATATCAGCCTATAAACACACCTTTTTCCATTATACAATGATATACTCTCTCAAAGACCATTTACTCACACAAAATATGTCAGCTGGATTTAAAACATTTGCAAAACTGCAGCACTGAATGCAAGGACTATTCTTTCTGGTAAAGTAAATATCAGAGCATATGTACGTTCTAATATATTTTCGTACAAGAAAAGACACTGTACATTTTCCTATCAACACTCAACTTTTCACTCAAGTTGAAGAAATGAACTTTATTGAATTTGTAGATCAGGATTTTATTCAATCATTTACACACATACTTATATATATATATTTACCCAACCCCTTCCCACTGATAGGATGCAGCACAAGGTCAATTTGCTTGAATTTAGAGTTTTCCTTCTCCATATTTGGTTGCCATTCGGAAGAGCCCAGTCTGCATTACTATTTACCCATAGCGAGAGGGAGAATAGTTGGAGTCATAATTTTCTTAAGTTTATTAGCGCTTTTTGACATGCAAACAGTGTCGTCCAGGATTTGAACTTGCATCGTCAGGTCTATTTTCTATGACGCTAACCATTGCACCACGAGCACATCATATATATATATATATATATATATATATATATATATATATATATATATGTATGTATATATTCTTCGTGTTTTTGGTTTTCACCAGAAACTGAAAAACAGGATGGAAATAAATTTATAATCCTAAATTAACCGGTCTTTGGTTTTTTCTTAAAGAAATATATATATATATATATATATATATATATATATATATAAACAGTTACGGCTAATTTGAAATATAACCAGCCCACGCCCAACATATATCTTCCAAGTCTGGATCTCACTGTCATTGGTTCACAATAGCAGAGATCATAAAATGTATAAAATGGTTAGTTCAAAGAATTTTGATACCGAAAACTAATTTTCAATCAACAAATTGATATGCGATATTACTAGTTTTATTCTTATCGCTTCTTCTTTGGAATATCAACTCTCTTAAAAACCATTTCAAAAACTTAAAAAGACAAAAAAACTTTTCGTTACAAAAGCTTTCCTCCTGACGATCACCTATGGTTGAAACTAGTTGAGAAGAATTAAAAATAAATAAATACTGATAAATGTTATTTATATATATATATATATATATATATATATATATATATATATATATATATATATATATAAGGATAATGAGAACTTTAGTAAGATATAGATAGATCAAAACGTTAGTTTATTTGGTTTCTGAAGTAAGTCAAAAGAATAAGCACGCATTCAATCCATTTCAAAAAGTCTAGCACGATTGTATTTGTCTCGGTCAATTACGACAGATTTCCAACCGGGGAAAAATCCCCAACACTACCTGTTCGTGCTGTAAAACCGAATGTTGTAATTACGACATTGAATAAAATCTTTATCATTATATTCTAGATAAATTACCCCATGCTAATTTACGTCCCTTATATCACGTTAGCTTTGCGCCCTTTTAGCTCTATAATCTGTTGCTGAGCCAAGTTTGGCACAAGGTCAATCGTATGGGGCATCTAGTGAAAATCAAACTTCTTTGTTGTTATTCAATTTTTTAATTTTTCTCAATTAATTACATTCAAGATAAACTAGCCTGTTCTAATTTAAGTCGCCTATATAAGAGGTGTATACTATAAGTTTTCAGACTTTTTTCGTATGGGCACTTTTATTGATAGTACACACATGACACTCTAGTCCCCTTCGAAGTAATCTCCAGACGCTGCAATGCACTTGTTGTACCGTTCCAACAACTTCTGCAAGGCCCCATGAAAGTCCTCTTGTGTGAGCGTGTCAATGACCTTCGTCACAGCCTCTTTCATCTCCTCAATTGTCTCATAACAACAGCCTGTGAGCCTAGGGAATAACCAAAAGTCAAAGGGACCAAGGTCTGGACTATAGGGAGCGTGAGGAACTGTTTTGATGTCCATCTTGGTCAAATAGTCTGTGACAAGGATGGAGTTGTGGACTGGTGCATTGTCCTGGTGGAAATGCCACTGACCCGATTTGAAGAGTTCTGACCTTTTCTGACATAATCTCTTCCTGAACTCCTTTAAAACCTCAACATAGTTACCCTAACTCTAACCCTTTGGTCAATCAACTCTGGTGTATTGACTTCCTTCCTCGTCCCACACCTCTCGTCATCCCTCACAGACTACCTGCCTTCCTTGAATCTCTTATGCCACTCAAAAACTGATGCTCGATTCATGCAACATGGTCGAAAAGCAGTCTGAAGCATTCCATACGTTTCTGTGGCATTTTCCAAGTTTAGAACAAAATTTTATTGCATACCGTTCTTCTAAAGTGTCAGATTGCATTTTTGAAATTCATCAGCTGTGACAATCAGGCTTTAGTAGGGTGTATTCCAATTGCTGGTGTAGCTGTTCATTTGAGCCTGAAATCATAAAAATTGGTCAGTTATCTCATAAGATGTATAGCAATAACATACTGAATTTTCAAGAGTCTACGACAATTTTAAATGCCCATACGAAAAAAGTCTGGAAACGTTTTATGCCTTTTTAATTCTGTAATCTGTTGCTGAGCCTTGTTTGGCACAAGGTTTGACGTATGGAGCACCTAGTGAGAATCAAACTTCTTTGTAGGTAATCATTTTTTAATAATTTTCGACTGATTACATTTTAGATGAATTGCCCCATGCTAATTTACATTTTATGTTACGTAAGTTTTTTGGTACCTCACCTCATGTAAAGGTTTGCAAGCGAGATCAGAAGAACATCAGTTGTGAATTCAGTTCTCTTAGGGCGCCCTCGTCTGTCCCTGTTCTCTATCTAAGCTTGGTAAAAACTATATTAGGTTAGTTTTACGTCCTTTCAGGCCCGTAATCTTTTGCTAAGACTAATTTGGTACAAAGTTAGACGTATGGGACACCCAACAAGTATTAAACTCACGAACAGTGGTCTGCTAGTCTAGCTAACCAACCATTGTGCCATGTGAGGTGCTTAACTCGTGGCCTTATCCAATAGGTCATTGTCTTTCTCGTTGTCTAACCTTTAAAAATCCATGCCAGTAAGGTATTCAACGAGGAGTCAATTCAGAACATGAGTCAGCAATACAAGTTTCCTCATTAGTGCACTACAGTAAGCGCTTTTAGATATTTACCATATTTAGTGTAAGCTGTAACACTGTTGCTATATCTACTTTCATTAAGTATTGAATACGCATATATAACGTCGGCGATGATTGGTCTACCTAAACTGGTTTATGTGGTAGAAAGTTGGTTTGATTTGCCGGGGAATGTACAGTGTGGTAATCGCAATGAAGCAATTCTTTTCGATCGGAGTCAACGGTTAGAATGTTTCGCCACATGTTTTCTCTCTCACGCCATCTGATTGCTTTGGCAATATTTTATGGGACCCAGCAGCTGAACCATCGACCGGAGTAAACCATTCCAGCAACTTGCAATAGCAATTACGGCATTTCATTAAATGTCTTCTATTAGGAAATAAGGGAAAAAAAGTAAAAAAAAAAAAAAAAAAAAAAAACGAAGTTAAAGCATAGAGAATAGATTTCTTTTTTGATTCTTTTCATTTCTCCTTTTTTTTCTAAACAAAAACATTACCAAAACAATATTAAACAAGCATCTCTTTGTGTCAATATAACAGTTATAAATTACAATATTCAGATTTCCAAAGGATTTTATTAATGCTATAAGGACAGAACGGTCTGGGAAATGATTAAATATTAAAAAGAAAACTTCAGATATCTTCTCTTTCACATTATATATATATATATATATATATATATATATATATATATATATATATGCGTATAATGAAATTGAGAAAGCGAGAGAGATAAAGTTTAAAATAAAAAGGTCCGTAAATGATTTAAAATCTGGCATATAGTTAGCATTATTACTCCTTGAGAGTTTTTCACTTTAGCATTTGCTGATAGTCTTTCTCTTGAGTCTAAGTGACAGCAAATCTCCTCAAGTCTCCAGGACTCTTCTCAGTATTCTGTCCGATATCAATAATGCAGTAGTTTGAATGGTCTCCACCCGTCCTTTTATTTCCAAGTCCTCCAGTCCCTTTATTAATCCTTCGGTGACTGTACTAAGAGCACCAATTACAATTGGCATAAACGTCACTTTCATGTTCTACAGTTTCTTCAATTCCCTAGCAAGGTCGTGGTATTTATCCTTCTTTTGACTTTCTTTCAATTTTACTTCGTGGTCAGCTGGGACTGTAAACTCCAGAGTTTTGCAAGTTCCCTTTTTTTGCTATTTATCATAAGGTCTAGTTGTCTGGCAGAGATTAGGTATTCCTGTTGTATCTCAGAATCCCATTGGAGTTTTTGTGTGTTATTCTTCAGGACAGCTAGTGGGTTGAGCATATACCATTTGTTCGTATGCTCAAATTAAATTTTTTTTGCACATTTCCCAGTGGATCACCTTGCCTACTCAGTCCTGTCTAGTCTTATACGCCTTCTGAGCTAATTTGCTGCATTCACTGGTTATGTAATTGATGGTTTAGTCTCTATCACCACATAACCTGCATTTACATTTTTGTTGTGTCTTATCTATTCTTGCTTTGATATGATTGTTTCTTATAGCATTGTTTTGTGCTGCTATCAGGAGATATTCAGTTTTCCCTTTCTTAGCCACGTCCATGTTTTCTTGAGTGAGATGTTGCTTATTAGTCACTTAAAACGTCCATAGAGTTGTTTTTCTCCCCATTTTTATTTTCTGGTTATTGTCGTTCTGTTGGTCTTCATGTTGTCCGTATTGTTTCTGGTGGTTATTATCAGTCTTGCTCCACACTTTTCAAGTTATTGTATTGATGCGTCACTGCTGTCTTCAATCTTCTTTTCTTGACACATATAATCTGTCAACGTCATCTCTGAGATGTAAGGCCTTATGCATGGTCATTAGTTTTCTTGTTTTCTAGTCCATTTGTTTAAGTTATTCTCTGGTTCACTTCAAGAATGGTCCCGAGTATCTTACCAGGAGGACAGCCCAGGTATCTATTCCTTTGACAAGGTTCCTGCTATAGAGTTTTGTTTTGACTAGCTTTCTGGTTCTCTTGAAATATTCTATCTTAATTTTTTCTTTTATTTCCTCTTGTTTGACGGTGCCAGCTTCAAGTATTTGTAGGCTTCCTTTTCTCCGAGAGTTCAAATTTTGTTTTGATTTGGTAATTCCATTCCATCCCAAATTCCCAGTGAGCGAGTCTCTCGGTGTCACTCCAACCCTGGGAGAAGTTCAGATAGCTATCCGTTAACTATCCAGTGGCAAAGCACTCGGATCTGACTCAATTGCTGCGAAAATCTATAAGGAGGGTGGATCAGCGCTGACGGGTAAACTTCTGACTCTCATTCAGCTGATATTGGTGAAAAAACAACTACCGCAGGACTTCAAGGACGCCTCCATCATCCATATTTACAAACGGAAAGGAAACTGACATGCATGTGATAATCATCGTGGAATCTCCTTACTTTCAATTTCGAGCAAGATACTAGCCAGAGTCCTGAATTGCCTCAACAACCATCTTGGAAATGGACTCTTACCGGAGAATCAATGCGGCTTCTCTAAGGAACGTGGGACTGTTGACATAGAGTTTGCTGCAAGACAGCTGCAAGTATCAGGAACAGAACACTGACCTCTACTCGGCCTATGTTGATTTGACCAAGGCATTTGATATGTTCAGCAGAGACGGCATTTGGAGAATCATGGCAAAATACGGCTGCCCCGAAAAATTCATCACCATCGTTAGACAATTTCATGATGGCATGCAAGTAAGGGTTCAAGACAAAGGAGAAAGCTTAGTAGCCTTTCCTGTCACAAATGTAGTTGAGCAGGGATATGTCTTCGACTCCACTCTTTTCAGTATCATGTTTTCTGCAATGCTGTTTGATGCATTTAGTGGCTCGGATAATGGAATCGACACTTGATACGGCTCTGTTGTGGTGTATCTATTTTCAGAAATTGGCGATTCATTTCGGTTAGACTGTTCTTGCTGGTCAGAACTTGGCGTGTCTTATATTGTTTTACTGTCTTGTTCGTTATTTGTTTTCTGATGTATTTCTAGTATATCAAGGTCAAAAAACCAACTTTTCTTTATGGTTATCATAATTTGGTCAACGAGTCTTTAGCTTGTTGTCTAAAAACTAGAACATTCTTGCTAGATCTCTATCATTCTTTTTCTATATCCTCTTAATGTAGGGTTGCTTCTAAAATAGCTCTGTAGTGAAAGTTGGTTGTCTTCCCTAATCCTTGTTTTGTGTTTGCATCTTTGATTTGTGTGGTTCTTTAAATCCTTGTTCGTCTACCTAAAATGGCATGTTTTTCAAACATTCTAATCTTCTTCAAACGCTTGAATTATTGGTTGTGTTGAGTATATTTATTGTAGAGGGAAGGTTCATAGATTGTTTTCGTTGATTCTAGCTGATTCAGGTTTAATGGCTGTAGATGTCCTTTTGGCTGTCCCATAATTCCCCGTGAAGGATTTTGTTTGTTTTGTTAATGTCCTTTTTATTTTTCCGTTTTTTACCTCTAGTATATATTTTTTTGTTAAAACAAACAAAAAGTTCATTAACAACACAATCCTATAAAAAACAATTGATAAAAGTGGAAATTAGGTTTTGATGTTTTATGGGTTAAGCTTCTCACCCAGTTTTGATAAACAAAACTATATTACAGAAATATATTATCTCCGAAATATTTCAATGGATTACTAAGTCCAATTTCCTAATAACATAACCGTTACGCCACGACTCTCCGCAAAAGTTTACAAATCTAAGTTTATTAATTTTTTTCTAGAAAATAACACAAAATAATCGTAGAGGTTAAGAAAGGTTATGAGCATAATTGATAAAAAATTGATAAAAATCTTTCCTGGAGGTTCAAATTTCAATTGAAGCAAAACAATTTTTATTTCTATCTAGCAATTTATCTATCTTTAAATTTTTTTAAAAAGATAAATTTTTAAAATTTGTTTAAAAGAATATCGAACTAAGAGAAATAATGTAAAAGTTGGTCCCTTCCGAATATTATCTTTGGTCGCAGGGTACTTCTCTTTGTGGAATGTTTCGCGTGTTGGATTAGCACAATATTATTAGTGAGTTCGATTCTCACTGGAAATGTGATGGATATTGACCCAAACAGGAAGTTCAGACATTTTTCGTTTAGGTTTTCTAACCACTCTATTCATTGTGTAAGTTTGGGGAAGAGCCAGTCAAGTAGCTTAACTCTACACAAGGTTTGCTCAGTCGGCGGGGGCTGTAGAATGCACCAACTGCACCTCTGCAGAAGGGTAAGGCCCCCTCCCCCAACGGGTGTCCTAGATATGACACTAAACAATCTGATGGTGAGGTTCCAGGGATACTTGGGCTTTGGGGAATGCCATTGCTCCCAGGTCCACTCTGGCCCGGAATTTTAGCACCTGATAGGGCCCTATCTATGGGTTAAATAGAAGTAAACTGCATACTTATGTATCTTTATACAAATTGTCAGTTCTATTTCAAACAATTCAGTCTAGCATGAGTACACAGTTTAATTGTCTAAAACATTTCTATTTCCAGCTATTCAGTTTAGTCAAACAGTTCTAATTCCAACAATTTAGTTCTATTTGACCCTTAGATAGGACCCTATTAGGTACTACCATTTCGGGCCAGAGTGGACTTGGTAGTGATGGCAATGAACAAGTACTCTGCATTCTTTAAAGCTCCAACATTACTGGAACCACACCATCAGATTGTTTAATGTCATATCCAGGACACTCGTTGACGGGGGTGACTTACCTCTTTGCAGAAATGCAGTTTGTGTATTCTACACCCCTAGCCGGCTGGGTCACAGGACATTTGTTAGAGGAAGGGTCTTACCCCTCTGCAGAGATGCAGTCAGTGTATTCTACAGCCCCAGCCGACTGACTCACAGGACTCTCATTCCAGCCGACTGGGCCACAAGACACTCATTGGGGAGGGAGTTACCCCTCTGCAGAGATTCAGTCGTTGTATTCTACAGGAATCTGAGGAAAGCAGCCTGTGACAGCATTGGCAACATTTGAATAAACAAAAAAAAAACAAAACCCAGAAAAGCTATGAAACTATATGAATATTCTAAGCAACAAACTGGTGAGATTGCACACGAGGAGACTTAGACATAGCTAAGAAAGAGAGAAACTGAATCTTTTTTAGCGCTGAACAAAACAATACTGTAAGACCCAATTATAATAAAAACATTGATAATACAACAAAATAGCTAGTGTATGGTACTATTTACCAACCCCTCCGCTCGGGCAGGATATGACACAAGGTCAATTTTTTTAAGCGGAGTTTAACAGGTTTGAATTCAGAGTTTTCCTTCTCCTAGACTAGTTGCCTCAACAAGGCTGAAGAACCTAGTCCGTCCTACTATTTACCCATAGCTGGAGGGAGAATAAGGGGGTTCATACCTTTCCCAAGGGTATTTGCCCGAAAGTGAACATAATAGCGCGACTGGAGTACGAACTCGCGTACTACGATTCCGCAGTTCATCGCTTTAACCATTACACCACGAGGACACCCCCTAATAGCTAGTGTATGGTATATGGACAAAGAGGTGAAACTGTTAATCATACAATAAGCGAATGCAGCAAACTACTTCAAAAGAAGTACAAGATTAAGCATGACTAGACAGGAAAGGTGATCCACCAGGAATTGTGCAAGAGATTAGAATTTTGACCAAAATCCGCCCCAGAGAATGAGACGCATAAAATTCTCATAGGCTTTGAGATACAAACGGATCATTTAATCGAGGCCAGAAGACCAAACCTAATATGGATTAACAAGGAAAAAGGAACTTGGTATCAAGTAAATTTTGCCGTTCTCGTAGATAGCAAAGTGAAAATAGAAGAAAACGAAAAGATAGATAAATACTTGAATATTGTCAGAAAGATGGAGTTGCTGTGGAATATGAAGATGATAAAAGCAAATGAACTTGGATTCCTTTGAATTATACCCAGAAGCCTGGGAAAGAGACTGCAAGAGCAAAAGGTTAGGGGAAGAAATGAGCCCATTTAAACCATAGCACTTTTAAGATCAGCTAGAATACTTCGGAGAGTCCTGAAGACTCGAGGAGACTTGCTGTCATTCAGACAGAGCTGGTGTGAAAAACTGCATAAAATAATAATAAGAAGAAGGAGGAGAATAAAGAACTAGGAGAAAAAAGTAAGCGAAGAAAGTTTCAAGCAGAAAGAAAATGGGATTAAAACCTTTAAAATGCATGATAAAAACAAAACGACGAAAACAGAAACAAACAAACAGTCTTCATTCCAACTCTTTTATACCCGTGTACACATACATACATTCATCTTCACCCCCTCCCCACACACATTGAGAAACCTAAAATGGCTTCTTTCCAGTTCTGAAATGGCAATGTGACACATGTCACCGGAAATCATGAGATATATTCTGAGTTTTAGAAGTGGACATTTTGATAGATCATTATCAGCAAATGTTAAAGGTACATATAAATATATATATATATATATCATTTAAAAAATATTTTCTTTACTTTTATTGTAAACCTTCGGTGAGCTACAGTTCTCTTCATGTGACAACATTTTTGGTTTCAGAGCCGCCGCCTTTCGTAGCAGTACTTCCGGTCGAGGAAAATATAGTTGTGAAAGGAGAGAGTAGCTGACTTGCCGAACTACGAAACTCATTAAAAAAATCCCTTTATTTCATTTGTTCATACGTTTGTTGCTAATTTTTAAAAAAATTATTTAAAGTTTTAAAATGAGATGTAGTCTTAGGCTTTGGAGACCAGCAATACACAAAAATTAATTTTTATATTTTATACGCGAAGTAATACATAGCGTAACCGATGCTACAATTCTCTGGCTTTTAAGACTGTTAAAACATTATGTACGAAGGTTGGTTTCTTTGTTTAATCACATAAAAAACTTTGTGGATTATTTAATGTCAAAGATAACTTTGTCGAACAATAGTGGTACTATTTAATTTATAGCTTGAGAGATAATGGGTTCATACCTTTTACAAGGTTATTACTCCAAAAGTGAAGGTGGTATTGCACATGGGGCTCGAACTCTCTTTCTACGATGTCGTAGTCCGGTACGTTAGCCATTACGTCATGAGATTTTCTCCAGGTGAACTACTTAAATGAAATTTTAGAGTTAAGTCTAAGATTGGTTTATAAAGCTCGACTTCCTCATTCGATTAAAGGTCATACTACTTGATTTTATTTTTGATAAATTAGTTGATCTCAAATGATCATGTAATTCTTTAATTGTAAACAGTAAGATTTTGTAGATCTAATAAAGAATCTAATTATAGAGCAAGAATATTTCCATTCTAAGGGAAGTTCAGGAGATTCTACGTACACGTGAGTCTCATTCTTTATCGTAATCGTTGAGATTATATAATAGAAAAATTTATATTTGATAAAAAGAGTCTTTTCTATAGTTCGGTCCTATTTATTTTACGATAAGTTTCTAATTTTATTCAATGTGCAATAGAAAATACCACTAACATTTTAAGCTGTCACCTGTGTATTGTAAGTGAATTTAGGCAATTAGAAATGGTAAATGATGCCTTACCGATTTTTGTTCAATCAGACCATCCCAAAGTAGAAGCATGTCTACTGGCTGAATATGTAGGAGATTGCACAACATACTTTCTCAGTGGGGACACTTTCAGAAGTTCGAGCGCTTCGAGGTTTTTCAGGTGGTTTTCTTTTAATCAATGAAGCTGTGGTTCTGAAATTTTCAGCCCATAGAAGTATCAATTTTCTATTTGGAACAGCATCATTTCAATATAATATGAAGTGAGCACAAAAAGCTGTGTAGCAACTACAGATTCACCAGTCTTTAAAAAAACCGTCACAACAGCAAACACACAGCGTGCACCAATGAAGACTATGATAATAACTGATTGTATCATAAAAAAAAAGGTAATATAATATATCCATTATGCAGGCTAATAACCAAGGCGGAGAGGGAAAAGGAAAGCCATACTCTATTCTTAGGAAAATTATTTGATTCTCCGATCCGTGAATGTAATATTAACTAAATTTTAGTGTGAGAAGATACACTTCTACCAACAGGCTTCAGATTTGATATCCAACATTGGACTTGATGACCCCCCCCCATTAATAATACCCTGGCAAGGAGAAAATAATAAAATCAACAAATAATGAGTCATTAAAATTTATTTGTAAATCAATACAATTTTTGTTTGTTTTTGGCAAATTTACCGATCAATTTGTTGTAAAAATTATCGGCACCACGCTCTATCTTCATTTTTTTTCAAAAGGACTTCATTAAAAAAAGAATTAAAAGACAAATTACTTTATCTTTCTTCACTTTGGGAAAACCTCGTATAATTATTTACACGCTTTATTAAAGAAGACGATCGTTTCCAGGAGGCAGCAGTGGCAGGTCAGAATCAGACGTTGTAATTTGGTTACTTCTGCTAGTGGCTGGTTTAGTTCGTGTCCTCATGTTATCTCTACAACTTCTTGGATATTTGACTCCTGCTTTTCGAAATCCGCGACATAAACTAATTTCAGTTGGCGTTTCAATCCATCCAAATCCAATGTTTTTATATACATCCAACGTTGAAACGATTCCATCTGAAAAATTTTTCTTGAGCGTGAAAAAGCTTAGGATTTAACAATTCAACTAATTTGAACATTCCCATTGTTTTAAATCTTCGCTCAACGTGAATGATAACTTCATTGAAAATGTTGTTTAGAACCAAATTATACAAATTTCTTGTCTCAATCTGTTCGATTCTAAGTCCTTTGAATAGGCAAGTCTTTGATTTCAGCTGCACGAAGCAATAAAAACATAATCATTTCAGTAGAGAGTGTCTTTTGGTTTAATACCGCAGGAAAGCAAGCCAAAGAATTTCTGCTTTTTTATGGCTTTCTCACTGTGACCCCAACTTTATAATTCTATCTCTCTTTTTCATACACTAAGGTTGACGGAAATAATAAAACAGGGAAGACTAAAGCGTCTACTTTTCTGTAACTATCGCTTTTTCATCTCACCTCAATTTTATACTTTATCTCTAATACTCCCCACTCAAAGGCAATAGGGAAGCTATGAAATCCATTGCTCTTTCTTTCATGTTTTCTCGTTAAAACAAGAGGCATTTTCTCTACTTGTACTCTCTAAATGATCCCGCTTGTAACAATTTTCCTTAGAAATGGGAAATACAAAAATACAAGTATTAAAAGGAAAGTGAAAACTATGAATAATTAATTTTATGTTACACAAAATTATTTATTCTTGAAAAAAATGTAAGGCATACAGTATTTGCGTAGTATACACTGATACTTCGCCTCTGATCAATATATATATATATATATATATATATATATATATATATATATACGTTGGTGTATATTTACCCACGCCCTCCGCATGAGCAAGATGGTACATGGTTTGATATTTTACGATCTTATATATATATATATATATATATATATATATATATATATATATATATGTGTGTGTGTGTGTACGTGTGTGTGTGTGTGTGTGTATGTGTGTGTGTGTGTGCGCGCGTATGTACTTTTGTGTTTGTGTGTGTGTGTCTTCTCTCTGTCCTGGTGTGGTAGTACTTTTGAGGGTCCCATCTATGAGTCAAATAGAACTATTTAATCATTAACTTAGGTTTATAACTATTAATCATTTGAAACCATAGAGCTGTATGTAATTTGTTCGTATTAGAAAGACTAGAAAAATAGAATTGCTGATATTAGATATTTTCCGATACTTGAAACAATTTAATAGTGTGCAAACAAATGAGCTCTAACTCTTTTAAAAATAAAGTTACTGACAAATGATTTGTTTAGAAATCACACACACACACACACACACACACACACACATATACATGTGTGTGTGTGTGTGTGTGTGTGTGTTTATAATGAGGAATAAATAATTCAAAATGCAAACATGAATGAGTTCAAGTCTCATTGAATACCCCATTAACGAGGCCTTATGCCATACATGTTCTCCGACGAAAGCCTCAAGCTGGAAACATACACGTATGTAAGAACAAAATAAATAAACAAATCCTAAATTTACAAATCTTTTTGTGGACCGACTCATTTTAATATATATATATATATATATATATATATATATAGAGAGAGAGAGAGAGAGAGAGAGAGAAAGACAGAGACAGAGACATGATGAAAAGGGACAAGACAAATGGGAATACGCCCAGTCGACGGTGCTTAGAATACAAAGACTCTATCCCGTGCAGTTCTAGGGGTCTGGGGGGTGTGGAGTATCCCTTCATTACCATTACTCCCAAGATACGAAGTGGGAGTACCTGTTAGGGTCCAATTTATGGGTTAAATAGATCTGTTTAAAATTCCATCGGACCGTGGAAAACAAAACAAAGAAAAAACGTAAGAAATAACTACACAAAAATTTAAACGTAAACATTTAATAATTGAGATTCGATCCTCTAAGAATAAATTAATCGGAGACGGGTTAAAAATCAATGAATCAAGTGATCAAATAGGAGAATTTCTTTGTAGTTATTGACTTTTCGATTATCACCCATGATTTCGTTGTAAACTCCCACTAATGTTTTATGAAAAATCAATTTTTTTCTTAACTAAAGATAGCATAATTTTATTATTTCTTGTGAAATATTATGCAGTCAAAACGAATATTATCATGTATTATCTATTACTTAATTTCGCTGCATTAGAACGAACCAAAAATATAGATGTTGATATGTTACAGACCAACAATTTGCGGAATCTTCATAAACGGAAGAGAAAAAAATATACAGTATCATCAATAAATACGTACACCCCTACCAAGCCATTGTACTGACGATCCTCCTCAATAGCTGCAAAACGTGGCCACTTAGAGCGGTTGATCTACGAAAGCTTGAAGTGTTCGACAACGATTGCCTTTGTTACATTCTACGATGCCGCCGAATCGATTGTGTGTCCACAACTACTCTACGTCGTCGCCTGAACCTTCGTCCTCTTCCAACTGTCCTGCTCCAGAGCCGTCACTGATGGTTCGGGCATGCAGCTTGAAGGCTAAAGGGAGAGCTCATCTGCGATGTACTTCCTCCCCCGCTTCTCTTCCTAACTGGCGAAAACGTGTCACTGGGCAGCTGAAGATGTGAGCCAGCACAATCAAGGATGACCTAGCAGCACTATCAGGTCCCAAAGTAGTTGGCCTTCGGCGATTGAATCGCGATTGGCTTGCCATTTTGTGTAACCTGGCTCGGGATTAGCGAACGTGGGCCGCGATGCTTCGAGATGCTGTACTTGCTCGGGAGGAAGCCGGTTCAATACGACCAGGGTGAAAGCCGTTTACATGTCAAGTCAAGACACCCCTACCTATGTTTTAGGAAAAGTGAACTTTTTAAACCCAAAATGCAGATATTTTATTATTTTTAGTAGAATATTTTACCATGAAAACATATATTATTTAGTTCTATCTATGACCAAACTCTTTTGCATTAAAACTCTCTAACCAAAAATATACATTTTAATATTTAGTAGATCAACCATTTTTTGTGGAATAACAAAAGAAAATTGAAAGACTGCATATGGTCTGAGTGGAATGCTGTAGAGCTTTTTTATAAATAATCATTAATAATATCCGTTTAGGCTGTATAATAAAAACATCGGAGTTCTGGTATACAAGGCTAAACGATATTCTAATGTTCAATCAAATATATCATACCATTTATTATGAAGTAACTTTATTGTTTCTGCATACAGTGATCTCAAAATTGATATTGACTACTAAAGGGTAATGGTAAAAATTTGTATCAAATTTGATAATCGTCCTGTTCAAATTCACCAAACGTTTAATTAAAACCACGCGTATGTATATTTACTTATCTTGGGATTAGATTTCCAAATCGACACATGTCTAAAAATCTTATATTTGTTTTTTCTTTTTCTGTCAATATTTTCATAATTACACACTCTTATATTTTGATAAGCATGGGTTTTTTTTAAAGTTTGGAGAAACATTTTATATTCACTGACACCATGAAAAAATATAGATTTGAAAATTGAGTTACGAAATCGGAGGAAAGGAAATAAAAACGAGATTGATATAAAATATGAAAAAAATAAAATATTCAGCCGTTGTATTTATTTACATACAAAGAATATGCCAAGGTTTAACGTTTCTTTTTGTTAAACCATTTTCAGGACGATATTGATATGAAATGTTATGATGTCTCATCCGAAAATTATATTTCAATTGAGAAAAATGAAACAAAAAAAAAAAAAAAAAAAAGAGAAAAATTTTAGCTTTCTATAATCACTAAGAGCGTTCTTTTTCAAAATGCATATCCCGTAATTGGTGTTCGAATTGTTTTCTTATTTTATAATTTTCTATTTTATTTATTTAATAAAAGAGTGTCGTATTCTCTCTCTCTCTCTCTCTCTATATATATATATATATATATATATATATTTCTATTTTATTTTCTCTCTCTCTCTATATATATATATATATAAATATTTCTATTTTATTTATTTAATAAAAGTGTCGTATTTTCTCTCTCTCTCTCTCTCTCTCTATATATATATATATATATTGTCATCCACAGACAGACTTTTTCGTTCTATCAGAACTCTTCAGTGTGGCTAGACACGCAGGACGCTCGATATATATATATATATATATATCGATATATATATATCGGCTATTAATAAGAGCACGCTAAACAATTTCTATGAGATTTAATTTCCTTCTAAATCATAGATACCAGGATTTTGTTAGTTCCAATGGGAAATTGTACAATAAAAACTGATATAATAAAGCATTATTTATTAACAAACTCTGTAAAACTAAAAATCTGTAACCAAAAAATAAAACAGTAACACTAATAAAAACAAGGATAAAAATCATATTATATATGCGGGGTGTACTTATTTTTTGACTACTGTATATTCATTGTTTCGTTTACAGAATTTCAATGTCGGAGAGTTTGTTAATAGATAACACCTAATAATATCCATTCTGTTTGGACGTATAACGTTCCACTAGAAATGATAAAATTCCTGTATCGTTAGTTTAAAATTATTTTAGCTTAAACAAAATCGTATGAGGTGTTTTTAAAGCATGGCCAGAAAAACGAGAACGATTTACAGTCGTGATGTACATTTTCGGTTTGAAATAAACTAGAATATAGACACATGAAGAAGGACGATGTATGCAACTATGAAAACGTTGTGACTATAATAACAACCAGATGAAGACATTAGTACAAGTGTATTATAATGTTTGATGTAATTTGGACTTTGTTTTAGTTTATGCTTTTTAATATTTGATGCGTCTCTGTGTATGTAATCAATGATTCAGAGTGATTGAAGGTTTTTGACGTATTTGCTTGATAAAGTCTACTTTTCATATATCATCTTCACCGTCATCATCATCGTCGTCGTCAAGTCGTGCTTATAGTACGGATTTCCTGATTCTCTCTCATCACTCGTCCTTGTCATCCATCGCTCCTGGTGGCTCTTCTAGACAGCATCCAGTGTCCGCACAGAGTATGGTCGGCTAACATGTGCCGGAGTTCATTTGAGAACGTTGCTTATGTGTTCGTTTCTACTTCTTCAGCTGTACCCCACATGTCTTATTTATTTTACTAGGATGGTTTGTTAGATGGTAGGCAGGTGGCCCTATAACTGCTGTTTTGTGGAGTTTTACTTCCCAACAGCACAGAGCATTCTTGTGTAGTTTTCGTCTAGCTTTTTCTCTATGAGTTTTGTTAGCATTTATGTAGTGCATCCATACAGTAGTACTGCCACAGCCTTGGTTTGGAAGAAATTCCATTTTTTAAGTGGATAGATTAGATTTCCTTATAATCAATAACTTGTCAATATCAGATCGCACCTTTGCTCGGCTTATGTTCCGTAAAAGAGATGTTGCTGCCGAAGTAAACTATGATATAATATTAGAATGAATGTAGGCTTTGTTCAATAAAGCCTACTAGCTATATAAATTGTCTTCAGAGCGAATGAAAATTTTGAAAGATTTGTTAAAAAAACTTAATCGTTATATATGGAGTTATTAGAGTGAATGAATATTTTTGACATATTCGTTTAATAAAGCCTACTCGTTATATAAATAATCATTACATTAAATGTAGTTTTTGACGTATTTCTATGATTATAGCCTCTTTGCTAAATATGTTTTAATTCGTAATATACTTAATTATTAGAGTGTATGAACTCTTTGACATATTTGTTCATGAAAGCCTGCCCACGTTATCAAGGGTTAGAACTATCTAGTTGAAAAAAAAAGACTTTTCTTGGAAATAATCCCAAACATTGCTACTCAAGTCTCGAGACGATTTTGTGGAAGGAAAAAAAAGGCCGCTTTGTAAAATGGCGTCGAGTTACTCCAACAGTTTTTTTTTAATAAACAGGAAGCCATTAAAAATAGTTTGTTTTTTTCGTTTGTCTATCAGACAAATGTAGAAGTAACGTAAGTAGAAATAAAAACAAAATCCTAATAAATACTGAAGTACCTGAGAGCGAATAGTAATCTGAAACATTAGCTATTCGAATAAACATATTGGTTCAGCCAGGAATCTTTTTATATCAGCTTCTCATCCCGATCCGGATGTTGTAAAAATCAAAGAGAGACCGGAAGTTAACGGTTTGTACGCATTTCCCGCTCGTAACTTCCCTTTGGCGCGCAGCTATCAGGTTACAGAGGTGGTATACATTCATTTCGGAACATCTTCATTATTCATTTTGTTTGGAGTAAGTTGTTCATATAATACATTAGATAAATAGTTAATTAATCATTAACCCGTATACCATGGAGTACACTAGTTGAAGAGGCGATGACACGGCTAATTATTGTTAAGATTTGATATGTGTAAATGTTTACGATAAAGAAAATAATCGTAGATGTTATGAAAGATTATGAAAACTGAATGGCTAAAAAAATTCTGGCGGTACAAATTTCGACCAAAGTAAAATAATTTCCAATGTTTGTTCATTATCTATCTATCTATCAATCTTTCTATCTATCTATCTGTCTGCATTTATGTATACATGTATATATACAATTTTTATCTCTTTCTCATTCTGTCTCTCTCACTATATATATGTGTGTGTGTGTGTATGTATCTTTCTTTTCATCTATTTCTATATATATATATATATATAGTCTTTTCATACATATCTATATGTCTCTTTCTATGTATATACATATATATGTGTGTGTGTGTGTGTGTGTGTGTGTGTGCGAGTGTTCAAGAGTCTATTCGTATTTATCTATCTATTGATCCTTCGATCGTACGAGCTCACACATCACTCAATAAGTCCCGGGCTTAACTGATAAAACAACAAATTTTAGGCAAAGTTTGACTTTATTCATCAATATAGTCTCCTAGGGTGATACACGGATTTCAACCGTTCTTTAACAATTCGATGCCTCAGTTTCCAATACCACTTCTTCATTGGAGCCAAATCTCTTTCTCGGGAGCATTCTTTTGAGGTCTACAAATAACCAGCAGTCGCTTGGGGCCAGATCTGGAGCATAGGGTGGGTACAGAAGCAATTCGAAAGGCAATTCATGTAGTTTGGCCGTTGTTGCAATCGACTTGTGGCACGGTGCATTGTCTTGGTGAAAGAGCATTTTTTTCTTCTTAATTTGTTGCTGTCTTCTGGTGATTTCTTCCTTCAAACGCAGAAATAATGCTGTATAATATTTAGTATTAATGGTTCTTCCTTTTTCAAGGTAATCGATGAACAAAATACTTTGCGCATCCCGAAATACGGAGGCCAAAACCTTGCCTGCTGTTGTTTGCATCTTTGATCGCTTTGGACGGCTTTCACCTGCTGCTGTCCACTCAGCTGACTGCCACTTTGACTCTTGAGTGAAGTGGTGGATCCATGTTTCATTCAGAGTCACATTTACGCAAAAACTCCTTTTTGTTGCGTTGAAACAGTTGCAAACAATGCTCTGAATCGTTACCGCGTTGTTGTTTTTGATCAACTGTGAGCAAACGCAGGAGCCTACTTTGTACACAGCTTTCTTATTGACAAATATCCATGCAAAATGGTGAATACACCATAGGATTTCTTCAATTCCTATGCTATATCACGCCATTTCAATTTATGATCGACCAAAACGAATTTGTGGAGTTTTTCGTGTTTTCTAGGACGACTGCCAAATTTGGGTGACCTGAGCGTTCAGCATCATTTGTGCCTGTATGACCGCGTTTAAAGTCAACATAACTTCTCATAACCATTGCTTCCGATGGAGCAGAGTCCAAATAACACTTATCAAGCCATTGCTATGCTTTAACAGTATTTTTCCATCAGAAAGCAATGCTTTATCAACATACGAAATTCAATTTTTCCATTGTTTTGAAAATTCGCAACAGTAGTTTCCCTCTGACTATTTGCCCAGTCAGCTGGGGCTGTAGCATTCACTGACTGCACCTTTGCACAGCGGTAGGACCCCCCCTAACGAGTGTCCTGGATATGACACTAAACAATCTGATGGTGAGGTTCAAGCAGTGCTGGAGCTTTGGGGAATGCGGAGTACCTCTTCATTACCATTGCTCCCAGGTCCACTCTGGCCCGGAGTAGTAGCACCTGATAAGGCCCTATCTATGGGTTAAATAGAACTAACAGCATACTAATGCTAAACTGAATTGTTTAACTAAACTGAATAGCTTGAAATAGAAATGGTTTTTGACAATTAAACCGTACTTACATTTAAACTGGGTGCTTATGCTTAACTGAATAATTTGAAATAGAACTGTTTTTCGACATTAAAACTGTATTTACCGTTAATTGAATTGTTAAATATAACTGCTTGAATAGTTTGAAATAGAAATGTTTTTGACCATTAAACTGTGTACTTATGCTAAACTGAATTGTTTTAAAAAGAACAGGTTATTTACATAAAAATAGATTTGGCGTTAAATAACCTACAAAGGTTGATATGCTATAAAACCCAATGAACCAACCAACCAACCAACCAACCAACCAACCCTATAACTGTAAGTTGTAAACTAATAATCCGATAGGACTCAAATTTTGACACGTGCCATTTGAAGGTTAGTACTTTGTAAAAATCATATGGATTTTTTTTATTAGCAGCACCATTTATATGTCAGCCTCGGAACTTATTGAGTGATGTGTTGACTCAGTTTGCTATCTATCTATCTATCTATCTAAGTAGATATCTGAGTCTACCTACATCTACCTATGCCAGTCTGTTTGAATATCAAGCAGGCTAAAAAAATGAGTTCCTTGCTGTGCATGTCCCAATCCCTTAACATGTGTTCGAATCTATGCATCTGAATACGTTTGCAGGAATATTCATTAAGCTTAGCTAAATACGGCATAAAGCAACAAGAAAGAGGTGAACCTCGCGATCTTTGAATTAAATCTTTCAAGGTCTGTTTATGTGTCTGTCTATCATATTTACCAACCACTCCGCTCGGGCAGGATATGACACAAGGTCAATCTTTAAGCGGAGTTTAACAGATTTGAATTCAGAGTATTCCTTCTCCTAGACTAGTTGCCTCACCAAGGGTGAAGAACCAAGTCTGCTCTACTATTTACCCCTAGCTGGAGGGAGAATAATTGGATTCATACCTTTCCCAAGGGTATTAGTGCTATCAATCTCGTCCAGGATTTGAACTTGTGTCGCCGTGTCCATTTCCTTCGACGATAACCATTACACCACGTGTCTGTCTATAAGCATTTATCTGATAATCCAAAATCATTAGCGCTTGAACAACGATTTCTTAGACGATTTCACAAAAATGTGATCATGGGTTCGATCCTGTTTAATACAACAATGGGGTTCAAAACAGATTATCATATTTATTTAAACTGTTTCAGCTTATTCTATCTGATCGCAAAATTTCAAAATTTTATTTCCCAGAACTCAAAAGTAAAGTTTGAATTGAGTAATTGTCATTTTTTTAAATACTTTAACAAGGTAATCATTATGGGATGACGTACACGAGGTAGACGTAAAAAGTAACGTGACTGATGTCACAAACAATTTATTTCGTTTCAAAACAACAAAGTACCAGAATCCTATATCAAATTAATTCCCTTCGAGTCTTATTTCTTTTCCCATATTTCACTGCCACGCTTCCATGTACTGCTCGAAGGATTCTTCTGGGATGCCTCTCAGCTCCTTCGTTACTGCTCTTTTGATAGCCTTTACACCTTCAAAACGGATTCCCTTGATGATCTCTGGGGAAAAAGAATTTGGAACAGCCGGATACTCTACACATTCAGTCCCTTTACTTTTCAGACAGACTCAAATCTTATAATTTACCAAATACTTTTATTTTTCATGTCTAGTTGATTTGCAATCATTCGAGTTGACCTCAGTCTTGTTTGTTGAAGGCCTCCTGCTCCTGAAGTCATTTTTCACACCATTGTACCGCTCTTTTAACCTTTTATCCTGCTTAAAAACACGTGTTCGCGACATGGTGCTATTTCCATACGCTTGCTGAAGCATTTCAAGTGCTTGTGGCGGAGTTTTCTCCAGCCAGACACAAATTTCAGGTTAATTTTTTCTTAGTGCCCATAGCTGAACGACCTGAAAAAGAGGAGTTGTAAACAAAACATTTGAAAAAATACAATGGTTGCCGAAAGCTTAGATTAAAGTTATGTACTTACAAGATATCATCAAAAGAGGAATTAGTAGATTGTTTTATCATTTAACATAGATGATAACACAATCCACTTATCCATCTTTTGCTCATAGCTCACACAGCACAGTCCCGTTACTTTTCAGACAGACCTCGTACTATCTGGGAACAATATTTTTGTTACCTACTCCTATTATTATTAGACAAATTTAGACATCGCAAAATAACTTTTCAACTTCAAACATATCCGTTTCGATAGATTTAAACTTGAAGAAATTTTGTATAAGAATTTTCTCTAACTTTTCTTTTAATGGTAAAAAGAAAATGAGGATAATATTAAATTTCATAAAAGTTTGGAGTGGTTCTTCTCAAATATAACTTACCTCCAGTGACATTTGATAAAAAGGCGATAGATGAGAAAATCTTTACATAACAAGAAATGATTTTATTCAATAAGTTTTGGGGTAAATTTTTTATACAAAATTTATGTTTTCAATGTTTAGAGACAAAGATATTTGTGTTTGAAGGAGTTGTTTATTCCGTGTAAATATAGTAACAATACATTTTTGAAAACCATGAAGTCGGATATTCTGGTATGTATTTTTATCACTTTACCAAAATTTTGGGAGTGAAAGAAAAGTTTTAATAATAAACCATAAAACTGTATTATGTGGAGACATTTTTGTCCTAAAAATTTCAATGGAACACTTAAACCAAATTACCTAAGACGATAAGCGTTATGCCACAGGCTTCCATCTATGTTTGTTCATATAAGTTTATTAATTCTTTTCTCAAAAATACAATAAAATTATCGTAAAAGTTATAAAAGGTTATGAGCATAAAAACTAAATTGATAAAAGCTTTACAAATTCAGACTGAAGAAAAATAATTATTTATCCATGCTTTTATCTATCTGTCTCACTATATATAGATATATTTAACTGAAATTTGTAATCTGAAATTTTTACTGTAAATCGTTTTTTTATATCTATGTGAGTAAAATCCACCTGTTAATTAGGTGCATTGACACGAAAGAAGAGTGTGTTTAAAACAAAATTAATGAAATGAATGTATTTTCGTCAGCAGACTAAGAATTTATTTATATGTCTTCCTGTGCGTATATATATATATATATATATATACTCTTTGATTTGTTTTAAGGATAGGATCAGAAGAAGTCCTGCTAAACTTTTTTCGTATTTTTGAAAATTTCAAAAACGTGTAACAGGATGGAAATAAATTTATAATCCTAATGTGACCGTTTGTTGTTTTTCTTAAAGAATTTATTGCTCTGTATTATCTGTTACATTGAGCTCTTTACCAGGAAAATTTAAATGTTCACTCTTGAATAGTTTTCTCGTCCTGATGGAATTACTCCCAACTCCGGTTTAACTGGACCAAATAATACTATATATATATATATATATATATATATATATATATATATATACGAGGTCCATACGATAAGTTTCCAGACTTTTCGTATGGGCATTTAAAATTGTTGTAGACTCTTGAAAATTCACAATGTTATTGTTGTACATCTTATGAGATGACTAACCGATTTTTATGATTTCATAATTTCAGATGAACAGCTACAGTAACAATTGGAATACACCCTACTAAAGTCTGATTGTCACAGCTGGTGAATTTCAAAAATGCAATCTGACACTTTAGAAGAACGATATGCAATAAAATTCTGTTTTAAACTCGGAAAAAAGGCAACAGAAATGTATGGAATGCTTCAGACTGCTTTTAGAGCATCTTGCATGAATCGAGCATGAGTTTTTGAGAGGCATAAGAGATTCAAGGAAGGCAGGGAGTCTGTGACAGATGATGAGAGGTGTGGGAGGAGTAAGGAAGTCAATACACCAGAGTTGATTGGCCAAAGGGCTAAGGTTAGGGTTACTATGTTGAGATTTTAAGGGAGTTCAGGAAGAGATTCCGTCGGAAGAGGCCAGTACTCTTCAAATTGGGTCAGTGGCATTTCCACCAGGACACTGCACCAGTCCACAACTCCATCCTTGTCACAGACTATTTGACCAAGATGGGCGTCAAGACAGTTCCTCAGCCTCCCAATAGTCCAGATCTTGCTCCCTGTGACTTTCGGTTATTCCCTAAGCTCACAGGCTGTTGTATGAGACAATTGAAGAGATGAAAGAGGCTGTAACGAAGGTCATTGACACGCTCACACAAGGGGACTTCCATGGGGCCTTCCAGAAGTTGTTGGAACAGTACAACAAGTGCATTTCAGCGGGTGGAGATTACTTCGAAGGGGACTAGAGTTTCATGTGTGTTCTATCAATAAAAGTGCCCACACGAAAAAAGTCTGGAAACTTATCATATGCCCCTCGTACACATATATATATATATATATATATATATATATATATATATATATATATATATATATATATGTTTAATTAAATAATAAAGGCACGTTTTATCTATATAATTTTATTAGTATCCTTTCAAGTGTCCTGACAAGTGTTTTGGTTTTCGGTTGGAGATGGTTTATGAATTTACTTAAATTGTCCCAAATGCTTTGAGATCTTTCATGGACCATCATCAGGGGTTCTTTCCTTGTGTAAAGATTGTTTTGTAAAATGTATTTGTTATAACATCGCAAAAATTACGAAAACGTATACTTGAGAAGCTGATGACATTGAACGAATTTAAAACAACGCTATCAACGGTAATCGAATATTATTAAGAGAAAGAGAATATAAAAAGAACGAAATGTATTTCAAAACATTGTTGCTATTTTCAAAGTTGATTCTATTAATTCAAGTTTTTTTGTTTTGTTTTTATAAGTAAGACTTCTAGGATTTTTAATCGTAGCTTATTAATTTCGTGTGCTCTAATACTGGTGTTTTCAAGTAGAATTTTCCGTTGACAGCGTTCTGTTTTAAATTTGTTCGATGTCATCAGCGTCTCAGTTTAATCCAACAATACGCTTATGTAATTTTATGTTTGGTAATGTTATAAAAAACCTAAAAACTAAAAAAAAAAAAAAAACAACAAAAAAACAAAACAAAACAATACTTGCAAACAAACTCTAATGATGCTCTATGAAAGGCCTAAAAGTGCTTGGGACAATTTCGGTGAATTCATCTACCAACTCCTATCTGAAACTAAAACACTTGTCAGGAAACCTGAAAGGATATTTGTATTATATTGACAAAATGTCCGTAGTATTTAATCAAACATGCTTAAATGAAGGACTGCTGCCCAATCACTAACACACACACACACACACACACACACACACACACACACACACACACACACACACACACATATATATATATATATATATATATATATATATATATATATGTCATCATGATCATCCAGACCTGTGCATATCACAGAGTTCCCTGACTCTCACTATTCTCTCTATTTTTCATTTTTTCTGGAAGGTCCTGTAGGCTGCATCATGTGTCTGCACAGAGCTGATGTATAGTTTGGTTTGGTTTCTTTGTTTTAATGGTATATCAAACTTCATTTAAACTTATTTTGTGCCAAAGACCCCTCCGGAGAAGAACAGGAGAGGTACTATTTAGCCTATAGCTGGAGATTAGGGGATTCATGAATTTCCCAAAGTTATTCGTCAGAGGTGAACGTTATAGAGGGACAAAAGTTTCAACTCACTTACTACGATAACGCTAACCAGCCCGTTTGGTATTACGTCGCAAAAACTGGTCCTTTTGATGCATCTATGACTTGGCGCGCCCATTTGTACGAATCCATAAGGGAACGTTGTTTATGAGTTCGCCCTTACTTACCCAGCATTGACCAGCATGTCTTATTTGTCTTAATCGGATTGTTTGTGAGATCGGTGGTAAGTGGCCATACAATTGTTGTTTTCAATGTTGCTGCTTTCAGGAACTACACAAGAATACTACGAGCTGTTTTGAACAAATCTGGGAAGCATCACTCCACTAATATACCTATATTCACACACACACACACACTTATACACACGTACACTCACACACACACACACACACACACACACACACACACACACACACACACACACACACACACACACATATATATATATATATATATTAGCAACGGGGATTGTTGTAGATCGACGAAATTGTTTAGACTAGTCTAGGAGAAGAACAACACTGAATTTAAACCTACCAAAATGACACAATAGCACAACATGGCATTGTAAGGCAGATTACTTTCTATATTTTACAGACCTCTAAAAAATAAAGCTTATGCAATGGGACGTGATGATATCTATCTATCTATCTATCTATCTATCAAGCCATCTATCAAACATTACGTCCAATATATATATATATGAGGTATACTTGAAAGAAAGATTATTACGTTTTATTGTTAAATGATGAAGGATAAAAAGCTCAATATAAAAGTGAGTGGCTAAAAAGTTGTTTTTTTCTTTCTTTGTACATATTACACCAAAAGAGAGGTGGACTGTAAAAATAGTGTCACGTGGGATGCGATCTTCGGCAAATATTGATCACTCACAATCATTACCGGAAAATCACGTCTTGTGTGAGACTATCGTTGAAAACCATGTTTATTTCTGTTTATTTAAACTTTTTCAACTTACACTGTCTGATTGCTAAATGCGCATATATATATAATACAAATACACATAACACACGTGTATTTAAGCATGCATATATATATATAAATATATATGTGTGTGTGTGTGTGTGTGCCTGTGTGATTGTCTGTGTGTCTATGTGTGACCTATATACAAGCGTATAAACGACAAATTGAATTTATTTAAAAGTAAATAAACACTAAGTTAAATTATCTCATATATTTTCCATTAGAAACGATCTTTTTTTAAAATATGCTTTTAACCCTATAATTATATGAAGTGGATAAGATCCTGATGATATAACATTTTAAAAGATTGGTAAAATTGCTTTATCATCATTCTTGTGAATTTTCTCTTTGTTATCATCCGTCAGGAATTTTCCTCCTGTATCTGTTGAAATTAATCAAATACCGGATGCTGTTTTGTACAGCTGTCAATCCACTTTTTGAAAGAAACTTACAAAACCACCTAATTGCTCTATATAGGCGCCTGTGGTGGTGTAATGGTTAGCAAGCACGACTAGCAAACCTACACGAGTGAGTTCGAGTCTCATTGGGTGCCCCTTTCATATGGCCTTGTGCCACATCTAAGCAAAAAGCTTAGTAAATTACCACCTAATTACTCTATATTCTCACGCTAAGTATATTTGTGTATTTAGATACAGTATCATAAAAACATCTATTCATAATCAGCATCGTCGCGATGACAGCATGTGTTTCCTGACTCTCTCTTGCCAACTTTCCCTATCATCCATCGCTCCTGACTGGTCATCATGACTGTATCCAATGTTCATACTGAGCTGTTGTCTTTTCTGGTCGGTTAACACAGGTGTGTCCATGTGTATGAGTCCATCGGAGAATGTCGCATATGAATTCGCCTTCACTTCTCCAGCTGTGGCTCACATGTCATTATCTCCCTTGAATGATTTGAGAAAAGGCTGGATGGGAACTGCGCTAGAATATTACACACTGATTTGAAAAATCATGGAAGCGACACCCCAACAAAACAGTAGTTGCACGGATACTTACTTCCCATCTCACAAAGGATCCACCTAAGACGAAAAGACAGATAGACACGCACACACCTCAAACTCGGTCAAGTCGTCATTATAAATTTATTTCGGCGGAGAATATTATTATACTCTCCGTCTCGTCAGATGACTATTTACATGCTTCTCTCGAGTCGCAGAGAAGCAAATGTGGAATTACAGTTCGTATTCAGAAGATAAAATAAAGGAATAAAAAAATTAAAAAAAAATAAAACTTAGAAAATAAAAAAAATAAATAAAAATAAGAAGATATATATATATATATATATAATACCCAGTCAGCGTCCAAAGATAGTGAGTGTGGATTATTCTTTTACAGAATATATGAGGAATATCATTTAAATCAATGTGAGTGCTTAATGTATGGCTATTGTTAATCCCTTATTCATTCGCTGAGATATAACAAAATACATATTCAGAGCGTATATAATGTAATCAGATGGAAACTCAAACTTGGTTAAGTCGTCATTATAAATTTATTTCGGCGTAGAATATTACTCTACTCTCCGTCTCGTAACATACGTAAAGTAGGATGGGTTGACCTACAGAGAAACCCAACTCCTGTTTCTTGATGCTTCTAACACCAATTATTTTTACCCCCTCTGCCCTCGCCTGTGAATTTAAATAAGATTTATTTCTTATCTTTATTTTTAATTTTTTAATTTTTAACTTTTTAAATACGAACTATAATTCCACATTTGATGTTCTGCAACTTGGAGAAAAGCTAGTAAATAGTCATCTGACGAGACGGAGAGTATAGTAATATTCTCCGCCGAAATAAATTTATTATGACGACTTAACCAAGTTTGAGTTTCCAATTGATTGCACTATATATATATATATATATATATATATATATATATATCGTAATTTGGTCATGGGTACATGATGTTATGTTAGTGGATATGAAAGATATGTCCTTTGATTATACCAGGAATTAAACTCATTAGTCAAGGTATATACCACGCAACATTTATATCTACGGCAATTTCATTTGCTGATGTATATTGGAATAATCACTTATTCTATTGGTGTTTTTCTCTAATTCAAAATCAGGTGTACAAGTTTTTTCTTATTATAAGTACAAGTAACAGGCAGTTATGATAGAAAGAGAAGAGACTGGATTAGAAGAAAGCAACTTTATTCATTTATTCATACCATCTTTACAATTCTCCAAAGCCTCGTTTCCATTTTTGCGTGACGCAATCCAGTTGAGTTCAGGAACAGGTGAAATCTTGAATTCCTTCCAGTTTAATATATACTGCACAGAGGCAGCTATTCGTTTATATACTTATTTGTTTTATTTGAGCAATTTCTGATGCAACTGCTGTACGACTAGTCTTCTCAATATCAACTCTCATGGTTTACCAGGCTTTAGCCTTGTCTTAGGATAAAATATATTCTATCAGTAGTAAAACGATCGGGGGAATAATTTATCTTTGCTTTCAAAAATATATCTCTTGTCTTATGAAACCTATTAAAATGTTATCTAAGCTCAAGACAGTATTGGAAAACGAAAATATTTGGCAGGGGAATGAATATACAAGTTAGCATAAAACATTTACAAAACACAATTATTATTGGCTCACACACATTTTATCATAAATGCGAATATGATGGAGGTGCCCGTGGTCTAATGGTTATCGTCGAAGGAAATGGACACGGTGACTCGAGTTCAAATCTTGGACGAGATTGATTGCATTTCACATTGCACTGATACCCTTGGGAAAGGTATGAATCCTATTATTTTCCCTCCAGCTAGGAGTAAATAGTAGGGCAGGCTAGGTTCTTCAGTCTTGGTGAGGCAACTAGTCTAGGAGAAGGAAAACTCTGAATTCAAACCTGTTAAATTCTGCTTAAAAATTGACCTTGTGTCATATCTTGCCCGAGCGGAGGGGTTGGGTAAATATGATAAATGCGAATATGATGTATTTTATCGAAATGAATAAAACATGTTGTACTGATCAAACTTGGTTAATAGAAATGTCTTTTTTATTACGCGTTAAAAACAACACGTTTTTTAATCTAATGGGTAGAGTGTTCGCCAATGGTCTGGGAGACCGGGGTTCAATCCCAGGTTGAGTCATACCAAAGACTCAAAAATAGTACTTGATGTTGCCTTGCTTAACACTCAGCATTATAAGGTACGGACCAAGCGTAAGTGGAGCAATCCAGGGAATGGAGTAGCGCCCTCTCCTATACCTCAGTATAGTAGCTATTGAAATGGGAGCCTTCGAGTCACTCTCGACTACGGCCGCCAACTTTACTTTACTTTTAGAAAGCTCTCGTCGGAGTTTTGAAAATGTCTTGAAATATATCGATTGATTGATTTTAATGACAAGTCAAATCGTGTTGGGTTGTTTGATACCAAATGGTTCAGGAATCGCGTTTATGGTACATTCATATTTAAAATTGTGCCGCTGTTTCGGGAGTTTTTCGTTTTATACCCCGCTCATTTATAAATTATTTTTAAACAGATCTATTTGGCCCATAGATTAGAAAATATTTCCAATTTCGAGACTGAAACAGTATTTACCAATAAAGAAACCAATTATAAATGACCCTCTAATCTTTCGAATGATTCCGTTGGCATTCAAAGAACGTATTCGAGCAAATTTTCCATTAGTTGAAATATCTCTAAATGATCTCAGTTGGTGTACAGCTGTACTCGCAAACAAAAATAAACTGAATATATAAACGACATTATTATTATTAATGATAATACTTGCATCTTTTATTTTAATTTTTAGTTATTGACTTTTTAAAAATCGCAACCCAGACAGAACATTATTCAACGACAAGAAGGAAACAGTGCAGATTGAAAATAATAAAGAATGAGCTTTCAGTGGAATTCGAACTCATATCCGGCTACTCTAACAAATTGTACTACGAAGAGATACTGGTTTGCAGAGGAGATCTATCGAATTCCTTGTGTAATGTGATGTCCCTTAACCTCTACTAGCAACCTCAATGCACGGCTGTGGTGGACATGATCAAAAGCGGGAGGCTAAGAGGTCAATCACTTGTACTCTCATTTTGGTAAGAATAGAGGCAGTCAAAAGCGAAACTTGGTGAGATTTAGTTGTTACCATGACAGACGAGTGAAGTCGTATATTTCGAGGCAGTGCGAAATCGCTTTCCCTACTGGCAAGGAATTATAGATAAAAAGAAAAGAAAAAGAAAATCACTTTACGTGTTTGATATTCTTCTTTAAGAAAAGATTTACGTATACTTTCCACAGTCACAAAAACGTATGAGCAGGGTTATTTGATCTGTGCCAGCGTTTGAAATGGAATATTCACGGAGGAAGTGAGTTCCGTGTCGAAATGATACTCCACATCAATGGATGACCGTTAAAACGAGAATTTAAGGTGAAGCATCAAATAACTCTTGTTTTCTAACTGCCTCATTCTTAGGATTGTCTCCAGACTTTTCTATTTCCAAAGATGAAATCCACCATGAAAATTCACCTATTTTAGACGATAAGGGACATAGAAGAAAATGTCCTTCTGTATCTGTGTACTATTCGTGAAAAGAACTTTTCAGAAAGCGTCCAGGGACTTTTAAAGATCGCTAGGAACGGTGTACCAGCAAGGAAGGGGATTATTATAAAGATTGCGTATCGCATTAAACTGCAAGTGAAGGAATAAATTTCGTCAAAAAATAAGCTTGGTTTCTTTCTTGATGTAATAGCATATATTTTTAATATGTTTATGTGTATACTCTATTACACATAAATATGACCACCAGCCCTAATTTCCTTCATAAAAATACTTATTTTATTCTGACCCAGAGATACTTGTATTTCATTACTTCTAGTGGAATATTATACAACACTCAAAATTATATATATATATATATATGTATGTATATATATATGTATATAAAGAAAAATTGATAACCAGGTAATCCAAGTAGAAGGAGAGATTTATTGAGAAGCAAAGTCGACACTATAGCGTTTCGGTTCTAATGAACCATCATCAGGACTACAAGGGATGATATTAGTGATGTTAAATCAATGATGGATGTTTAAAAGTGCAAAATACAAAAACCCAGGGAAAATTTGTATAACAAGAAAAAGTTGGCTTTTTAATTAGCCCTGATGATAGTTCATTAGAACCGAAACGCTTTAGTGTTGACTTTGCTTCTCAATAAATCTCTCCTTCTACTTCGATTACTTTGTTATCAATTTTTCTTTATATATTGTCGGATTACAATCCATAATTTACTTTCATATATATATATATATATATATATATATATATATATATATATATATATATATATATAAGTCAAAGCTTTAGAACAGGGGTCTCTAACCAGTGGCCTTCAAACTACTTTTCTATGGCAAGTGGTTGAACAATTTTCGTGACTAAAATTTTCCTAAAACTTAGTAAATCGTCCCTCATCCCCGACCATGTTGCTCCTCAAAAACTTACTATCGTACGTGCATTCATTTTGAAGAAAAAAAAAATTCATCTTATCATCTGTACAGTAGATTAGCATTAAAACTGGAGGAAAATCTTCTGTTATCTCATTTTTGACCCGCTGTGCTTCTAACCCAAGACATAATGACTTTTCATTTTGTTTTTAAATTTTGAAACATCTGCAGCAGAGTTTGGTAATATACCAAATAATATCAGTTTTTGTTTGCATTGCATTATACCAGAAACCGGCTCATTGCCAAGTTGGTAGAGTGTTTGCCAATGGTCCGGGAGACCTGGGTTCAATCCCAGGTCGTGTCATAACAGAGATTTTAAAAATAGTACTTGATACCTCTTTGCTTAACACTCAACAATATAAGGTACGCATTGAAGTAAAGTGGAGCAATCCAGGGAAAGGAGTAGCGCCCTCCCCTACACGTCGGTGTAGTAGCTATTGAAAAGGGAGCCTTCGAGTCACCCTCGACTATGGTCGCCAACTTAACTTACTTACTTATTATTCAAGAAAGTATGAAATAACTTAATCTTTAGTTTTGAAGAAAAAACTCGTAAAAAATTATGTGTACTTATTTGTCGGCCATACAGTATGTATATAGTTATGTTGGTTTCTTTGTTTAATAGTATATCAACCTTTGTGGGTTATTTAATGCCAAAGCTATCTATTTTCAAGAACAGTAGTGGTACTATTTAACCCATTAGTGGGTGAGGAGAAAAGGGTGTTCCTTCCTTTTGTAAGGGGCATTAGTCCGAAAGTAAACGTAATAGCGACACTTGAGTTCGCACTTACTTCCTATGAACTCTCATTTCACGACGTTGGCCTCTACGCTACGGTACTCACTCGCACATGTATAGGCAATCGTGTTTTCATGTTTTTACCGTCGTAGAAAAAGGATACAGCGACTAGAGTTGAAATGCTGGACGAATTTGTTAGTATTTCACTTAACGCAAAATATTCTCGAGAAATATATTTGTATTATATATATTTATATATATTATGTTTGACATATATATATATATATATATATATATATATATATATATATTATATATGTCATATATATATTATATATATCATATATATATATGTCATATATATATATATATATATATATATATATATATATATATTTGTCAGTATTTCACTTCATGCAAAATATTCTCAAGAAATTATTTGTCTAGATTTCTGATATAAAGCTTGATTATTTTTATCATGAAGAATATTCAAACTATTGTCTTCATCTATATTGCGATATTCACAACGTTTCGGTCGATTCATTCTTCGACCTTCTTCAGGTGTTTATTCCCTTTAAAATTCCGTGTAGGCTTCCGAGTTCGACGAGAAACACCTGAAGAAGGCCGAATTATGTATCGGCCTAAATGTTGGGAATATAACAATAAAGATGAAAACAATAGTCCGAATATTCTAAATGATAAAAATCTCGGGGAAAAGTATGGATCCAATAATTCTCTCTTCAGCTACGAGTAAATAGTAGGGCAGATTAGGTACTTAAACCTTTTATGGCAACCAGTTTAGGAGACGGAAAACTGAATTTAAAACTGCTAAATTCTGCTAAAAAATTTATCTTGTATCGCATCCTTCTTGTGGGGATAGGGAATGGGTAAATACATACATACATACATACATACATACATACATGCGCGCGCGCGTGTGTGTGTGTGTTCATATAGATACCTTTAGGCA